>OZ023212.1:44944273-44986773 GCA_963995525.1 Escarpia spicata | reverse complement strand
CTGTTCTATATATTGTCTTTGGGTATAACAAGAACATTCGTTATTGTTGATTTGTCTATTCATGGCGGCAGGCACGCGCGTGCAAGAAAAGAACATGGTTATTGTTTTTAAACGTTAATTTTGGATCGTATCGTAATGTAGACATATGTACATACGCACTGGAGCGATATGTTCTTAGGCCACCTTGCCAATCACAGTGCAAATACACACACACGCTTGTGCTTGGCAAATTATAGTTAGATTAGTTGGTTGTGATCAAAGTACTAGAAACAAATGTATCGTCACTTAAAGCTCACAATATCAATGCACTAGTTGACACATTTATAATGCAACGCACCACGGCGGAGTAAACATAGGTTCTGACATCATCTCTCCTCGTTTCAATTCACCATTAATACCGCACTGTGTATTGTACTTGAACCGTTGTTGGTATAATACATAGACAATAAATATGATTTGAATTTTGGAAGTTTTCCACTGTGTGCGGCCATATTGGATTCGCCCCCTAACGTCGTCAACCCAAACTGTCCATGAACAAGCGTACATCAGAATGCATATAATAGATTACTAATATTATTTATGCCGCATATACATACGTTTACTGCATCATATCATGTAACATAACATATGAGCAAAGTTTTAATACCATTCTAACGAATAAATAACTTCAATAAGTGTAGATATACAAGATTAATTAAAGTTGAAGTTCACACCACATATTTCGCTGACTGTGTTTGGCCGGTTATAAAAGCAGGTAAATTGTATATGTTAATTGCAGCTTGACGTGCTCAATATATAGGGTTATATCACGTGGCATGGATGACCACACCGGTTATGGGAACGCCGGGAAGGCTCGGGGGCCGATATATACCCTCCCCTGCAGGGCACTACCACACGTTGTGGGTCAACTGTGAGAGATCAGGATTGTGACACTACCCTCCAGGGTAGGGTTGTAAGGAGCTCCCGAATGATGTCCCGAGCCCATCATTGGTGCAGTTAGCTCTGTATCATAGGCAGTAACGGCTCAAGTGTCTCCCACTTCCTGATTCTCTCTTTTTGTCTTGCAAAAATGAAATTCAATGTTGCAGGGTCATTTTTAAGACTTGAAAGTAAAGTGAATAAAATTTTAGAGGTTCTCACATATCCTAGCTTGACTAGGCATTACTGCCTCTGCTTCTTATATGTCAGCTCTCGCTTTTGACATCTGCTCGGACTGTGCCCATGCGTCTGAGTCTGGCCCAATCCAAGAGAGGAGTGGGGCAGTGTATTCAGTTTTCATAGGGTGGTTTTGCCATAACTTAACAACCATTTTTGCTTCAAACGACTGAACCGGTGAAGCGTCGTTATCCCTCTATGTAACAAATCTGGATGAGACTGCTGTACCCTATTTCCCTGTTAGTATATTATAAATTTCAATCATGTCTCCTCTGAGGCGACGTTATGCTAGAGTTAGGCATTTCAGTCTCTGTAAACGCTCTTTGTATTCAAGGTCTTTGAAACTAGGAATTAATTTGCATGCTCTGTACTGAACATTTTAAAGAATTGTAATATGTTTCATTAAGAAAGGACTCCATATCTGATCAGCGTATTCACACACACACACACACACACACACACATACACACACACACACACACACACACACACACACACACACACACACACACACACACACACACACAAACACATTTTGTCATTTCAGAAGCTATGGTTGAGTAGTGGTGGGATTATGAGAGCTACCCATCGGCCAGTTTGAAATGGCCAGAGGTCAAACTGTTTGATATAGGAAATTGTATCACAGAGAAGAAGACAAGAGAGTTGACAGTCATTGATACAGTGTTCGCGGCCAGTCACACAGGGTCACACTGAATGTGGTGATGACGAACAAGGTTGAGCGCTGTTTTGTGGACTTAACCGTCTAAAAGTGCATCAATAGTAACAACATAGTTGTGACTGAATGCTGTTAAAGTATTGTTTTGTAAATGCAGACATACTATGTCATTTGATTGTTTAAGAACTGTTGAACTGTCTTGTTTATGACAATAGTGTTTCAGTGTTCTGTGTGGCAGATTCGATCTCTGCTGGTGTTTAATATCCAAACACTACTGGTTGTGCACACACACTTATTCCACACAACAACTTCAGCCATTTACAATAACTCCACCTAAACTAAGTTAATTCCACTTAAACAAGTATTGGAAATAGCACAGCAAATTAGCATTAGGAGGAAAGGAGCAAACTTGCATGCTTTCTACAGAAAGACGTCAGTAGGCGACCACATGCTAATGTTCGACAACTACAACTGTACTCTAGTATGAGAGGCTATACTGCTGATACATACATCTTCTGAGGTGTTTGCCAAGGATGGATGTAGTACTTGGATGTGCACTGCTGTAATTTGTTAAGTTTTAAATGTAGTTGTTTGCAAAACTTTGGATAATACCGAACTGTTTTACCAGGCACTTTTGTTGGTTGTGCAATTTGAACTGACATGTTTCATACAGTATGGACATTAATCACTACTGTATTTGTCTGCATTTTGAAAGAAATTAATCATGTATATTGCAAGGTATATTATGTCCTGATGTCATTGTTTCTAGACTATCAGGGTTTCACTTTATCAAATGATAACTTGATACAACAAGATGAAATTTGTGTAAAAAAAATTATTTACACATACATGATCATTTACACACATGTTGAATAATATTAGGCATTGGTAATCGGTATGACAATAATATCTTCACACAAACATGTGTATTACAACAGGCAATTCTCTTTTACTTTACCTCATGATCAAAGGTAATGAGCGACTAACTAGTCTTTTTGTGTTCATTTCTCTAGATTTAAGTACGAATCGATTTGCTCTTTGCTTAATTAACTGAATGCCAGTTCTTGATGTGTTTACCATAAAGGTGCATTATATTCAACAATATGTTGCCAATTGAGTTTTCAAATATAAGTTTCAAGAGACAGTGTTACTGAATATCAAATGTTTCAAACAAGTTCAAGTTAGGGAATAACAAAATAATGTTCTTCTTGAGGAAACATTGTATCTTTGTATAAAAATAAATAATACACAAGTTACTATTGATAGTATACATACTTGAATCGTGTGAACTTTGCTTATTATCCCCAACACAAACAAAAACCCAACATTACCCAGCTAAATGTAGATCTACACACCATAAACTGTGTTCATCTTGGAACCAATGAGCATCTCAGCTTTATCCAGGTCAGATATCCACAGCTAGACAAGCATGTCGAAAAATCATTAAATAATTTACTACGAAAACCTAACGTTTCTTTACCGCGTGCTTTTGAGATTTTCATTGTAACATACTGACATTTAAAATATAAGGCAACAATGCTGTAATCTGAACATATGTATCTTTAAACCACACAAGGTTCATCTAACTCTACACAACTAAAAATGGGCCAAGATGCCCTGAAGTCCTTTGGACTATATTGTGTTTGTAATTATTAATCAAATGGTTTTTGGTGTCACAATGTCAACACATACATCGACGTGACACAGAAGCCACGTGTAGGATGACAACAACCAAGATAAGTCTTACAAAGCTGGGTTTCCTGTCTATATTGATACAAAATGAACTGATTTACATAGTACCATGGCATGTAAATAGAAAAGAAAGTAGAATGCATTTTTTTATTTGATGTCAATAAACGTGTCCAGAATATTAATTTTCTATGTTTGTCACCTACAGGTGACAATATATCTTTAACCAATATATACCACAGTCAAACCATTTTAAAGATAATTAAATGAACATCAAAATAAACACAACTTGCAATTACAGAAATTAAATAGTTTTGAAGATACAGCTTAAAACCTACAGGCACCCAGAAATTGTGAAATCTGTGGCAACAGCATGGGGAACAAGGATACATGCTAATTTACCTGGCCTGGTGCACACAAGCAAGTCAGTATCATAAACTTGCCTGCCCAGGTTATGCCAGTGCAGTAGGGATTCCCATTACACATTAATCACAGTCCACATGGTGGCATTCTGTTTGACACTTGGACAATGGCCGGCAGTGGGCTTAGGCTAGTGCAATAAAGAGGCTTACAGCTGCCCAGGTTCTGCCAGTGCAGTAGAGAAATAGGGAAAATGTGATAATTTTGAATTTGAAATTTACCAGTGGGGGTGGCACTACCACATGAAATATCTATGCAAAATCAGAGAAAAAGTTACTGAAGAGTTTTTGAAAAAAACAGGCAAAATTTGAAAACTTACCTGGGGGGATCCTGGGGAGTTAGAATGATTCAATCAAATACAGATTTCTTGTGCATAGTGGCAGTACCCAAGGATATGTCTATGCAAAATTAGAGAAAAAGTTACTGAACGGTTTCCGAGATATGGCAGCTAACGGCACATGGCGGACAGCAGAGTGATAGCATAAGTCCATTGAACCTTCGGCCCAAAGGAATAAAAGCACAAGGGAATTAATCACTCTTGCAGTGGTAACTTGAAAGGAATGACATTCCCCTGTTAGCAGTTTAAGATCAAGATACTATAATGGCGCCAAAAGTTGACACTGGCTTGTTGTTCATTAGGTGCACAAGGAAAACAAAACATGACTACCAGGTATTTCAATTTGTAGAAAACACTTTATTCACTCAAATCTAGCTCCGTAATCTCTGTGATGTTAAAGAAATTTGACGACGGATGCAATTTCACATTAATGGAGACATACAACGAGATCATTTAACGAAAATAAATATGCTTACCAGCATGCTTATAATTTTAACAACACTCACTGGTACTTACATACACAAAGCACACCTTTCAACAACAGGTCGAGAGGTTGACTGGAAATAACATTAAATGAAATGTTAGTTCGGTGATTTTCTGAATACTTCCTCCAACGGTACTACATGCGTCTAAACTTCAATAAGTTATAACGTTTTTTTTCGTCAAAATAAAACAGCTTTTATTATAAATTTATACACACATTCTGCAGTGTAGCTTAGAAACCATTCCACCATGTCGCAATTCTAGACTGGATATTATTGGACTAATATGTTGACATTGTGACCGACTCTGATGATACAATATGAAGAATTAATATGCTAACTTGGAGGCAGGATAAGTGCTTTTTCTCTCAGGTGCCACGGTCCACTCCCGATACCTATGTTCATGTGTGTCCATGAACCATTTTACTGATACCAACTAATTAACAAATTCACTTTCTTTTAATACAAACACTTTACTCTGACAATTTGGTGAAGTTGGGACTACCATTTTTTACTTATAAAAGTTAATTAAAATACAACATTTCATGAGAAATGTGACCACTGAAGCAAATGACAAACACGTTTTGATGTGTTTGGCAAAGGGCACTGGCACACACTCGATGGCCTCTGACTCGCAAGGGTAACATCACCACTGAAAGGGCTGCTTCATTTTGTGAGTGAAGACATCTCACTAAATATGACGTCTGTGACAACAGCAGAGATCTTACATTACCAATTGCTGCAGCACCCTTTATGTCTCACCTGAAGACGACACATGAATACAATACCTTATCAATCGTTCACAATTCTCATTTACACAAATTTTCCTAGAAATCAGCCAAACATTCAGACATAGAAGAGAACATGTCAAATAAAAAACATAAAATAACATACGTTGACATGATTGAACAAAACAAACAGTTTCAGTGACACAGATCTGTGAGTGAGAATGTAACATATTCAGTTGTCTACAACATAAAAAACAATTTATTAACCAACCACTTCGATTGACAATCTTCTCTGTTATGCAAATTTCAATGTACATATGTTTATTTTTAATATAGAAAACCTTCATCAGGCAAACAAATAAAACAAAACTACCTTGTCCTCTTGGAACAGGTAACCTACCCACACATTTAATCAGCATTATATGGGATAATTAACTACAACACTTTTAATTCTACCTTTTACATCCATCAGTGGGGAAAGCAAAAACAAACTTCACCATTAGACATAATTCAATACATCAATATTGGCAGGAAAACAATAGAACAGAGTACTGAGAGGTGGTGTCTTTATAAACCATGAGCATATCTGTTATATATCCACAGGGACTGACGCATACAATAGACACTGGTCATACGGGAGATAAAGTCATTTCTTGTCTGATGGAGCTGTCCGTTTGGAAATGTTCAGTCATGTGTCACAATCCTGTAAAGTACAACACAAGTCTAACCCACACTAATGAGACTGAAATTAATACCACCATCAGATAGACATAGCACGACTGAACAGAAGTCCATCGTCAGACAGTTTCAGTCTGACTATCACTGACACACACCAACACATTCACAAGTTAGAAAACTGTTCATTTCAAAAGTAAATAAATTACAATAATCTTGATTTCGTGTAAGTGATGCCTGATGATGTCATGATTTGAAACCATTTCTTGTCTGTTGAAGTATGTCTGTAGCTGTAGCATGAAGACTGTCTTGACATTGCGCTAACTAACCTATGTGTTTGGCTGTGGTGCTGGAGTTTGAAGTATGTATGTAGCTGTAGCATGAAGACTGTCTTGACACTGAGCTTACTACCCTGTGTATTTGTCTGTGGTGCTGGTGTCTGAAGTATGTCTGTAGCTGTAGCATGAAGACTGTCTTGACACTGAGCTAACTACCCTGTGTGTCTGGCTGTGGTGCTGGAGTCTGAAGTATGTCTGTAGCTGTAGCATTAAGACTGTCTTGACACTGAGCTAACTACCCTGTGTGTCTGGCTGTGGTGCTGGTGTCTGAAGTATGTCTGTAGCTGTAGCATGAAGACTGTCTTGGCACTGAGCTAACTACCCTATGTGTTTGGCTGTGGTGCTGGAGTCTGAAGTATGTCTGTAGCTATAGCATCAAGACTGTCTTGAAACTGAGTTAACTACCCTGTGAATTTGGCTGTGGTGCTGGTGTCTGAAGTACATATGTAGCTGTAGCATGAAGACTGTCTTGACACTGAGCTAACTATCCTGTGTGTCTGGCATGCTGTGGTGCTGGTGTCTGAAGTACATATGTAGCTGTAGCATGAAGACTGACTTGACACTGAGCTAACTACCCTGTGTGTTTGGCTGTGGTGCTGGTGTCTGAAGTACATATGTAGCTGTAGCATGAAGACTTGTTACATTTCTGTTAATAAAAGTAATAAAGCTGACAAAATAATACACTTTGTCTAAGAAAGAACTATCTACAACACAGTCCCCAAAACCTAAAGAAACAAGAACAATTCAGAGATATATAAAATGCAGGGCAAGATATTGACACCCCGACAGCGTCCATGGTGAGGTCAAGGGGTCCCTTGCCCTGGATGTACAGGTTGCTGACACAACCCTCCAGTATCTTCTTGTGCTGACCAAATGTCGTGCCGTCCAGGTTAGGCACGCCATCTGAAGCATAACAACCACTGTCAACCTTCTGGCAACACTGGCCGAACACACTTCAATTACCCTATTCATCAAGTACATGATCTGTTGCCTAGCAAAACCTCAGCCAAGTCATCAGAAAATATGTGGTGGGTTCGGACATTCTGTGGAATATCTTGTTGAAATTCTGGTCACAAAAGTGTTTCTTTAAGGCAAAAACATAAGGCAAAGTTTTTAAAATGACAACTGTATGCGGGAATGAATGATTTATGAGATGTCATGCAGCAATAGTAATATAATTCACTTATATATATATATAACCATTAACAACACTGTTGACAAAGCAAAGCTTGACGGAGGTTACGAGCAAAATTGAACTGTGACATAAGCAAAACTGCAACGTAGTGGATACATCAATTATTACACAAACTAACAAAAATACTGGTCCACCAGAAGGGATAACTTGGTAATTTGTATATACCTATTGCCGTGAGTGTTCAGTAGGAGATATGTGTAAGACTTACCAATATACATGTTGCCGTGTGTGTTCAGCATGGATAATATTTCTCCAGATTATCCCTATACAAAGCTAAATCCGTCGATCTCAAGAGTTCCTTTCCTCGCAGTCCTGAAGTCAACAACATCGTCCATATTATTAAACTCATACCACAGCTAATAACACAAATACCCGGGTTTTACTTTTAAACGGAACAAAATTGCTTTAAATTCATATTGGTTAAAGTGTGATCAATAATTAGCTATTAATATGATGTTAAATCAGTATGTGTAAATGTGGGATATCTTGCACCATCTTTTCAAACTGGAGTCTTCAGTTGCAACAAAATATTCGACGGAATGTCTTCAGTTGCCACCATTTTGAAGTCTTCAGAAAGTTGCCACCATTTTGCACATAAGATATTTAAACCTATTTTGTTTGATTAAAGTAAGTGACACATCACTGGAATCGAAATATGGGAAAACACAATAAATGATGAGAAGTAATAATACTCAAATCAGTCAACTGCCTAAGAAGTTACCTTTATTCACTGACAAGTAATCTATCCATCATGAGACCTGTTGCCTAGCAAAACCTCCTTATACATACTGCTTAAACATACATCCACACAAGGCATCTACTAGGATAATTGCAGACCTGCAAACTAAATACATACCTATGTATTGCGCTGGACAGTTACACCTATATTATGGGCTGCTAACTTCAATACACTGTCCATCAATAGTGCAGGGTCGCTTGACACAGGGCGTCACGTCACCACAGTCGACAATGTTACTGCTGGCAATCGCGTCATCCGCCACGTTAAATGTGTGACCCTTCAGAATCACCTACAGCAAGACAACTCTCATGGCAAAGAAATGTGTACAGCAGTTCCTCGTGACAATCTAATGTTCATAGTACATCCTTTGTGGCAATGTAATGTTTATACCACCATCTTTATAGCAATGTATTGTTTACAACAAACCCATCATAACAATGTAATGTTTACAGCAAAGCCTTCATGGTAATTTAATGTTTACAGTACACCCCTCACAACAATGCACTGTTCACAACACCCCTTGTGTTAATGTAATGTTTATAGCACACCTATCATAGCAATGTAAAGTTTACAGAACATCCCTTGTGGTAATGCAATGCTTACAGCACACCCTCTATGGTAATGTAATGTAATGTTTACATCACCCATTTGTGGCAACGTAATGTTTACAGCACACCCATCATGGCAATGTCATGTTTACAGCACACCGTATATGACAATGTCATGTTTACAGCATACCACAATCCCATGTGGCAATGTAAGAAAGTTGATAAAAATGATAACTATCTATCAACAATCAACCTGTTAATATTAGATTGTATAGTGTTAACTTGTTGATGTGGCTATCAGTCTGCAACTACAACTGTGTTACATGTATGGACGGAACATAGTTCTGTCATTCACCCTCTTTATAGCCTTGCCACCTACCTCTCCAATACAACCATGGAAGCTGGTATCCATCGCAACCCCATGGACAACCATCACATTAGGGTCAACACCCCCATGTACCAAGGGTCTCTTCAGATTGATAGTTCGACCACGGGACGAACCTGCAGAGGAATAATCAAAAGGCCTTATAACTTACTGTTTCCATTCTCCCTCTATTTGTTGACTTGACTTTAGTTGCTCAATATTCCTGTTACAATGGTCAGTGGTAACCAACTAGAGACATTATGTATCACTATAAGATATGAGTTACTACAAGTTGCAAAATTGTAATGCAAAATACAGTTTGACTGTGAACTACATTTTCAGACTGACGGGAACCGGGTAATACATTAATTTACACCTACATTGCTACTATCTCTACATTTAATGTGAAATTTTATTTACAAATATTTGTGTCCCAAACTAAAAAAGCATTCAAGTCATCTAAAACTGTATCAGAATTACAGAAAATTGCATTTGAGTTATAGATATACAGGTGTATATAGATACATTCATCCTCGCAAGCCAGGGTATTTGCCATGCAAAACTAGCCCTGACAGATCTCTTATGTGAAGTGTGGAAGTTAGATAAGTCAAACTAGTAATTGACTTCGCCAGTCACGACTGCATCACCCGTTAGAACAGTGCAAATACCCATCCAATTTGATGATGGATAATCGACTTTTGAGAATCCGAGTAGTGTGTATTTGAATAATTGCTTCAACTTCCTAAATAGTGCATGTAACATGAGCCACGGTTGGTTGAAATTAGTTTTATTATGACCACCTGACCTGCCGCCAACCATTGATATAGTGAGCGATTTCAGAGACAGAGTTTAAATTGAGAGTTTCGCATAGCGATCAGCCAGTGGGTACTGCTGGCTGGCACTGACGTAACCAGCAACAGCGATCCCTGGCACGCGAGGATGTATATATTATATTTGTCTGAGTTAAATATGACCGAGTTAGCAACATCCACACAAGGCATCTCCCTAGGATAATTGCAGACCTGCGAACTAAATACATACCCGTGTATTGCGCTGGACAGACACACCTACATTCTGTGCTGCTCATTTCGATACACTGTCCATCAACAGTGCAGGGTCGCTTGACACAGGGTGTCACGTCACCACAGTCGACAATGTTACTGCTGGCAATCGCGTCATCCACCACGTTAAATGTGTGACCTTTCAGAATCACCTACAGCAAGACAACTCTCATGGCAAGGAAATGTTTACAGCAGTTCCTCTTGACAATCTAATGTTCATAGCACATCCTTTGTGGCAATGTAATGTTTATATCACCACCTTTATAGCAATGTATTGTTTACAACAAACCCATCATAACAATGTAATGTTTACAGCAAAGCCTTCATGGTAATGTAATGTTTACAGTACACCCCTCACAGCAATGCAGTGTTCACATCACCCGCTGTGGTAATGTAATGTTTACAGTACACCCCTCACAACAATGCACTGTTCACAACACCCCTTGTGGTAATGTAATGTTTATAGCACACCTATCATAGCAATGTAAAGTTTACAGAACATCCCTTGTGATAATGCAATGCTTACAGCACACCCTCTATGGTAATGTAATGTAATGTTTACATCACCCATTTGTGGCAACGTAACGTTTACAGCACACCCATCATGGCATTGTCTTGTTTACAGCACACCGTATATGACAATGTCATGTTTACAGCATACCACAATCCCCTGTGGCAATGTAAAAAAGTTGATAAAAATGATAACTATCTATCAACAATCAACCTGTTAATATTATATTGTATAGTGTTAACTTGTTGATGTGGCTATCAGTCTGCAACTACAACTGTGTTACATGTATGGACGGAACATAGTTCTGTCATTCACCCTTTTTGTAGCCTTGCCACCTACCTCTCCAATACAACCATGTAAGCTGGTATCCATCGCAACCCCATGGGCAACCATCACATTAGGGTCAACACCCCCATGTACCAAGGGTCTCTTCAGATTGATAGTTCGACCACGGGACGAACCTGCAGAGGAATAATCAAAAGGCCTTATAACTTACTGTTTCCATTCTCCCTCTATTTGTTGACTTGACTTTAGTTGCTCAATATTCCTGTTACAATGGTCAGTGGTAACCAACTAGAGACATTATGTATTACTATAAGATATGAGTTACTACAAGTTGCAAAATTGTAATGCAAAATACAGTTTGACTGTGAACTACATTTTCAGACTGACGGGAACCGGGTAATACATTAATTTACACCTACATTGCTACTATCTCTACATTTAATGTGAAATTTTATTTACAAATATTTGTGTCCCAAACTAAAAAAGCATTCAAGTCATCTAAAACTGTATCAGAATTACAGAAAATTGCATTTGAGTTATAGATATACAGGTGTATATAGATACATTCATCCTCGCAAGCCAGGGTTATTTGCCATGCAAAACTAGCCCTGACAGATCTCTTATGTGAAGTGTGGAAGTTAGATAAGTCAAACTAGTAATTGACTTCGCTAGTCACGACTGCATCACCCGTGAGAACAGTGCAAATACCCCTCCAATTTGATGACGGATAATCGACTTTTGGGAATCCCAGTAGTGTGTATTTGAATAATTACTTCAACTTCCTAAATAGTGCATGTAACATGAGCCACGGTTGGTTGAAATTAGGTTTATTATGACCACCTGACCTGCCGCCAACCATTGATATAGTGAGCGATTTCAGAAACTGAGTTTAAATTCAGAGTTTCGCAAAGCGATCAGCCAATGGGTACTGCTGGCTGGCACTGACGTAACCAGCAACAGCGACCCCTGGCACGCGAGGATGTATATATTATATTTGTCTAAGTTAAATATGATCGAGTTAGCAACATCCACACAAGGTATCTCCCTAGGATAATTGCAGAACTGCGAACTAAATACATACCTGTGTATTGCGCTGGACAGACACACCTACATTCTGTGCTGCTCATTTCGATACACTGTCCATCAACAGTGCAGGGTCGCTTGACACAGGGTGTCACGTCACCACAGTCGACAATTTTACTGCTGGCAATCGCGTCATCCACCACGTTAAATGTGTGACACTTCAGAATCACCTACAGCAAGACAACTCTCATGGCAAGGAAATGTTTACAGCAGTTCCTCGTGACAATCTAATGTTCATAGCACATCCTTTGTGACAATGTAATGGTTATATCACCACCTTTATAGCAATGTATTGTTTACAACAAACCCATCATAACAATGTAATGTTTACAGCAAAGCCTTCATGGTAGTGTAATGTTTACAGTACACCCCTCGCAGCAATGCACTGTTCACATCACCCGCTGTGGTAATGTAATGTTTACAGTACACCCCTCACAACAATGCACTGTTCACAACACCCCTTGTGGTAATGTAATGTTTATAGCACACATATCATAGCAATGTAAAGTTTACAGAACATCCCTTGTGGTAATGCAATGTTTACAGCACACCCTCCATGGTAATGTAATGTAATGTTTACATCACCCATTTGTGGCAATGTAATGTTTACAGCACACCCATCATGGCAATGTCATGTTTACAGCACACCATATATGACAATGTCATGTTTATAGCACACAACAACCCCCTGTGGCAATGTAAGAAAGTTGATAAAAATGATAACTATCTATCAACAATCAACCTGTTAATATTAGATTGTATAGTGTTAACTTGTTGATGTGGCTATCAGTCTGCAACTACAACTGTGTTACATGTATGGACGGAACATAGTTCTGTCATTCACCCTCTTTGTAGCCTTACCACCTACCTCTCCAATACAACCATGGAAGCTGGTATCCATCGCAACCCCATGGGCAACCATCACATTGGGGTCAACACCCCCATGTACCAAGGGTCTCTTCAGATTGATAGTTCGACCACGGGATGAACCTGCAGAGGAATAATCAAAAGGCCTTATAACTTACTGTTTCCATTCTCCCTCTATTTGTTGACTTGACTTTAGTTGCTCAATATTCCTGTTACAATGGTTAGTGGTAACCAACTAGAGACATTATGTATCACTATAAGATACGAGTTACTACAAGTTGCAAAATTGTAATGCAAAATACAGTTTGACTGTGAACTACATTTTCAGACTGACGGGAACCGGGTAATACATTAATTTACACCTACATTGCTACTATCTCTCTCTCTACATCTAATGTGAAATTTTATTTACAAATATTTGTGTGTCCCAAACTAAAAAAGCATTCAAGTCATCTAAAACTGTATCAGAATTACAGAAAATTGCATTTGAGTTATAGATATACAGGTGTATATAGATACATTCATCCTCGCAAGCCAGGGCTATTTGCCATGCAAAACTAGCCCTGACAGATCTCTTATGTGAAGTGGGGAAGTTAGATGAGTCAAACAAGTAATTGACTTCGCCAGTCACGACTGCATCACCCGTGAGAACAGTGCAAATACCCCCCCAATTTGATGACGGATAATCGACTTTTGGGAATCCCAGTAGTGTGTATTTTAATAATTGCTTTAACTTCCTAAACAGTGCATGTAACATGAGCCACGATTGGTTGACATTTTTTTATTATGACAACCTGACCTGCCGTCAACCATTGATATAGTGAGCGATTTCAGAGACTGAGTTTAAATTCAGAGTTTCGCAAAGCGATCAGCCAATGGGTACTGCTGGCTGGCACTGACGTAACCAGCAACAGCGACCCCTGGCACGCGAGGATGTATATATTATATTTGTCTAAGTTAAATATGACCGAGTTAGCAACATCCACACAAGGCATCTCCCTAGGATAATTGCAGACCTGCGAACTAAATACATACCTGTGTATTGCGCTGGACAGACACACCTACATTCTGTGCTGCTCATTTCGATACACTGTCCATCAACAGTGCAGGGTCGCTTGACACAGGGTGTCACGTCACCACAGTCGACAATGTTACTGCTGGCAATCGCGTCATCCACCACGTTAAAAGTGTGACCCTTCAGAATCACCTACAGCAAGACAACTCTCATGGCAAGGAAATGTTTATAGCAGTTCCTCGTGACAATCTAATGTTCATAGCACATCCTTTGTGGCAATGTAATGTTTATATCACCACCTTTATAGCAAAGTATTGTTTACAACAAACCCATCATAACAATGTAATGTTTACAGCAAAGCCTTCATGGTAATGTAATGTTTACAGTACACCCCTCACAGCAATGCACTGTTCACATCACCCGCTGTGGTAATGTAATGTTTACAGTACACCCCTCACAACAATGCACTGTTCACAACACCCCTTGTGGTAATGTAATGTTTATAGCACACCTATCATAGCAATGTAAAGTTGATAGAACATCCCTTGTGGTAATGCAATGTTTACAGCACACCCTCCATGGTAATGTAATGTAATGTTTACATCACCCATTTGTGGCAATGTAATGTTTACAGCACACCCATCATGGCAATGTCATGTTTACAGCACACCATATATGACAATGTCATGTTTACAGCACACCACAACCCCCTGTGGCAATGTAAGAAAGTTGATAAAAATGATAACTATCTATCAACAATCAACCTATTAATATTAGATTGTATAGTGTTACCATGTCGATGTGGCTATCAGTCTGCAACTACAACAGTGTTATATGTATGGACGGAACATAGCTCTGACATTCACCCTCTTTGTAGTCTTGCCACCTACCTCTCCAATACAACCATGGAAGCTGGTATCAATCCCCACCCCAGGGGCAACCCTCACATTAGGGTCAACACGCTCATGTTCCAAGGGTCTCTTCAGATTGAGCCCAACAGTTCAGCCATGGGACGAACCTGCAAAGAGGAATAATCAAAAGGCCTTATAACTTACTGTTTCTATTCTCCCTCTACTTGTTGACTTGACTTTAAGTCAAGTAGGCTGATTTATAGCTGATCAGATGCAAAAGCAGTGGCTGAAGCTGTAAAGCCAGGGTACAAAAGTAGTGTACACAAGTTGTGTACACAAGTAGAGTACACAAGTAGTGTTTACAAGGAAGGAACAAAAGCAGGTACATCTAGACCAATGGGTTTGACCATTAAAGCAGCTGTGTGTGGAAATAAAAGATTCCTGCAAATGCGACAAAAATAAACACACAAATAGGTAGAAGACGCATATAAAGGCCCATACTGTGAAGCTGCCTAGAATCCATGTTGTTGACTCCAGCAGTACACCAGGAATAAGGGTAATTAACCACATGTGTGGACAAGTACAACAAATATGGATAGATTTTATTTAGAGCAAACCTGGCATTTCAACAAGGATTTATTCTAATCATCTCAAAGAGAGAAAAAACTTATTTTATGTCCACAATGTAAGATAAAATAGATTACAACATTTATAAACGTTACAGCCAATCATCACCAGCTGTTATTCACGTATGATTAACCGATTTATATGGCTTTATGCTAAAAGATTCAAGGAGAAATTCTGGATGCTGAGAAATCGCATACATTTTCCCTACCTTCTTCTCCTCTACTTCCCCATATACAACAAGTGTCATATTACTTGAAAACATCAATAAAAAAACATTAGCTGCCCTGGCTATTGTAACTACTGACATTTCAACTGATGCATATGAAATGTGGCTAATGTAGGAATGTTCTTTCCCTAGGAACTGTTTATGAACACAAAATGTCTCTCCGTGTGCAGGTTAATTTGTCAGAGCAATCGTTGAAATCACCAGTTCCACTACTCCAACGACATAATAATTTATGTGGGAAGTATTTGTCAGTATTCGTCATCTCCAAGAATGCAGGTACAAAGCACAGCGGCAAGAATGTGGACATGTTAACTTGCACGATAAGAACTGGATTCTGCTATAGCAGAGCATGAAAAGCAGAGTAGAAAGTTGTTTTGCACATAATTTTTAACATTTCTCACATTTATTATGTGCACTGAGTGAGCAAACTGTTTGATTCTTTTAATTAAAGATGCCACTTTGTAGAACACTGTAGAAGGTAACATTTTCAAAACATTATTACATCCATTATGTATCTATTTGCAAACACAGCTTTGTACTACAACAACACTGAAGTCTTGCTGCCTTCACTGGTTATAAAAAAGCAAAAATGGATATATTAACAAAATATACAACTAATCAGGGATGGGTTCAAGTACTTGAGTACTTGTGTACTTAAGTACAACAAGTACTGTACTTGGACTGGTACTTGTCATTTTGCTGACTGCAGTACTTGGATTTGGACTTGTACTTAACCATCAAAGTACTTGGACTTGGCAAGTACTTTTTACAAGTACTTGTTTACATTTGTGTTAAGTAGTTGGGTCTATCAGAAGGATTGAAAAAAATGGCTACAGTGAAAATTACTGTTTATTTATTCTTATTTTGTACAAAGCTTCATAACACAGTTCAAACAATTTTCAAAGAACTATTGAATCCAAGCATCTATTACACTGTCCCAGGCAGTCTTTCGCCGTGAAAAGTTTCAATGGATCATGTTTGTGCGGTGCAACAAGAAATGACTGTTGAGTGCTGAACATCTCAATAGTTGATGCAAAATTCCCGTGTTTTATGCGTTGATGACTTAAATAAATAATGAATAAATGCATAATACTGCTTTTGTGTTTTCACAGCTTTGATTTTCACTATTATGAAACAACGTAGCGTTCAATGTACTTGACTGTACTTGACTAAAATTGTCAATGTACTTGACTAAAATTGTCAAAGTACTTGGTATTTGTACTTGAGTTTTTCACAAAGTACTTGTACTTGCCTATATTTTTTTAGATGAGTAGTTGTACTTGGCAAAATTGTAAGTATTTGTACTTGTATTCAAGTACATTGTGCATGTATTTGACCCATCCCTGACTGGGACCTATATTATTCTTAATATATATAAATTATTTGGATGATTATATAACAAGCAATGTATTGAAATTTGTGGATGATTCAAAATTGTTTAGAAGCATTAAATGTGATGGAGATAGACAGCATTTACAAGATGATCTTGACAGGTTGATGAAATGGTCTAAAAAATGGCAAATGTTGTTCAATTTTGGGAAATGTAAATGCCTCCTCCATACAGGACATGAGAACGAAGATATACAATATACAATGGGGGGTTCTGTACTAAGTACTACTGCAAAAGAAAAGGACTTAGGGTTAACCATTAGTTCTGATATGAAGGTTTCAGAGCAGTGCGGTATGGCTGCTTCAAAGGGAAATAAAATCCTTGGATTAATTAGGCGAAACATAACGTATATGAAAAAAGAGCTAATAATACTGCTGTACAAAACAATAGTTAGGTCTCATTTAGAATATTGTATTCAAGCGTGGAGACCATATCGCAGGAAGAACATAGATATGCTAGAAAGAGTATAGAGGAGAGTAACTAAAATTATACAAAATCAGAGGTATCTTTGTTACGAAATACGCCTAAAAATGTGGTTTAACAACACTAGAGACCAGGAGCCGGTTTCATGAAGCGTACTTAAAGTTACGCAATTACTTAGCATCACGTATTTGCATAAACTCCTATGTTCGCTTATATTTAAAAAATCACGTCATTTACTAAAACCATCATCTTAACGTTAAGAACGTTCTTAGCCACTTCATGAAACCGGCCCCAGGAGACTTAGAGGAGATCAGATAGAAGTGTTTAAAATATTGAATGGTTATGAAAATATTAATAGAAATGGTTTTTCTCAGTTAAGAAAGATAGAAGAACCAGAGGACATGAAGTTACATTAATAAAGGAACAGTGTCGATTAGATATAAGAAAGTTCTCATTCTCACAAAGGACTGTAAATGAATGGAAGAGATTATCTCCTGATTGTGTTGGTGCCAGTAGCGTGAAATGTTTATAAAAAAAATTTGCACAAAAGGGCGGAATACACGTAGATAAAAAATACTGGACTCTCAATAAGTCAAAAGGCTTCCTTGTCTATCTGCCATCTAGAGTTAATTTTCTGGACGGCAATCTTGTTAAATCTTGTTATCATCATTACATTAGGAAACAACTGCACAGAAAATTAATATTGTGATTGTAACACATTCAGTGAAAAATGTAAAAACATTGCAAGAGGCAAGAAAGTGAACAAACTAAATTATACACAAAAAGATTCCAAGACACTCAGTGAGAGATCAAAGACGAGAGTTCAAAAAATTATCATTGATTCAACACACGCCGTTCAACATCTGTTCGAATAACTTTCTTCAAGCAGATATATCCGAGCTAACACAAATCGCTTCAGAGACAGTTTCTACCCCCACGCCGTGGCTGCATTTATATTGCATTATTAGGGAATAAATATAAGCCTGAGCGACTGATTAATGGAATGGAATTTTGCCACATGTGTTTTATTCTTCTTTTATGTGTTAATTTTATAGCTTAGCCTAGCAATGTTAATGGATAATTAATTTTTAGACAATTGTTCATATGACAGAGTATAATACATGTTTGATGTGACTGTATGTTATAACACCAACACACATTCTAAATTGACATATATTTTATGTTTATCATGGCAATGCAGTATCTGTATAATCTTTATATTTTTAAGAGAAGTGAGAAAACAGGAATTTGTACACTTATATAACAGACTCGAAGGGGCGACTCAGCTCACACGACAATCCTCGATAGCCAAGAGGGCAGTTGCACTGTTCCGCACCAAATGCCCTGCCTCGGCCTGTGTCACGGTTCTCAGCAATGTCAAGAGACACGTCTTGAATCCTGGGGACAGACAGACAATGATATGTATATATATAATATATATATATATATGGTCAGTTATCACGGTATTGTAATGGTGTTTATGGCAACCGTCTCAGTGAAAAGTGTCAAGGGAACCCAATTCTTATGTGAGTATCTTCATAACTAGGGCCGATATAGTGAAATAAAGGGTATTTTTCACCATTTTTGGAAGTTGTTACTTTAGTACTATTACGCTAACATGAATTATACAATAACCAGTAATCATAAGTGTGTGCTTTGTTCTCCTATATAATGGTAAATAGTTCTACATAGTCTTCAAGAAATCTCAGCATTTTGTTGAATGGTTGTGTCGTTGGGACAACGTATGTGGTGGGGTAGTTTGGGAGAGTGATCCTAGGTATAGAGCAGCACAGGCTTTGCGGCACAAAGTATGTACAGTAAAACCTGTCTTAGTGGTCTGTTGGAACTTGGTCAGGACATGTTATGATTTAATAGTGTTACACGTTCTGTTGCATCTATAGTGGTCTGCTGTGACTAGGTCAGGGCATGTTATGATTTAATAGTGTTACACGTTCTGCCGAGTCTGTAGTGGTCTGCTGTGACTAGGTCAGGGCATGTTATGATTTAATAGTTACACATTCTGTTTAGTATGTAGTGGTCTGCTGTGACCTGGTCAGGGCATGTTATGATTTAATAGTGTTACATGTTCTGTTGTATCTGTAGTGATCTGATGTGACTTGGTCAGGACATGTTATGATTTAATAGTGTTACATGTTCTGTTGTATCTGTAGTGGTCTGCTGTGACTTGGTCAGGACATGTTATGATTTAATAGTGTTACACGTTCTGTTGTATCTGTAGTGTTCTGCTGTGACTTGGTCAGGACATGTTATGATTTAATAGTGTTACATGTTCTGTTGTATCTGTAGTGGTCTGCTGTGACTTGGTCAGGACATGTTATGATTTAATAGTGTTACACGTTCTATTGTATCTGTAGTGGTCTGCTGTGACTTGGTCAGGACACATTATGATTTAATAGTGTTACATGTTCTGTTGTATCTGTAGTGGTCTGCTGTGACTTGGTCAAGACACGTTATGATTTAATATTGTTACATGTTCTGTTGTGTCTGTAGTGGTCTGGTGTGACTTGGTCAAGACACGTTATGATTTAATATTGTTACATGTTCTGTTGTGTCTGTAGTGGTCTGGTGTGACTTGGTCAGGACATGTTATGATTTAATAGTGTGTTACATGTTCTGTTGCATGTGTCTGTAGTGGTCTGCTATGACTTGGTCAGGACATGTTATGATTTAATAGTGTTACATGTTCTGTTGTATCTGTAGAGGTCTGCTGTGACTTGGTCAGGACATGTTATGATTTAATAGTGTTACACGTTCTGTTGTGTCTGTAGTGGTCTGATGTGACTTGGTCAGGACATGTTATGATTTAATAGTGTTACACGTTCTGTTGTATCTGTAGTGGTCTGTTGTGACTTGGTCAGGGCATGTTATGATTTAATAGTGTTACATGTTCTGTTGTATCTGTAGTGGTCTGCTGTGACTTGGTCAGGACATGTTATGATTTAATAGTGTTACACGTTCTGTTGTGTCTGTAGTGGTCTGCTGTGACTTGGTCAGGCCATGTTATGATTTAATAGTGTCACGTCCAGTTGTTTCCATAGCAAATGACTACAAATAAAAAAAACATCCACAGTAAACAAAATGATTTTACTCTGTATACAGCTACAGTTGTTTTAATAAATCACACAAGTAAACATACTATTATTGTTTGTTACAGTTAGTTCTTTGACAACCGTTTCCATCCCAAATATGTGTTCATGTGGGAAATGCTTGTCATCCACTTGGAACATGTTCACGGTAAAGGGTGCAGAAGTCTCACAGAGTCAAAAAATGACACATAGTTATGTCGGGAAACATGCTTAAGAATTTAAAAGTGTGCATCTACACAACAGGAGCTAAGGCATGCATGGGTTGAAGATGAAATGCATTTGCACATTTGGTTATTTTGGTCGATTCTAGTCATACATATTGACACTTGAAAGTTGAGAAGTCAAGTGACTGAAGTGAGCAACATCTTAGCTAATACAATATCATACACACTATAACATACTGAATTGACCATAAAAAGAGATTTGATTGTGCACAGCTTCAAATCCAGGCTGTTCTACATATCTATGGCATATATATGCCGAAGGATAAAGAACTATGTCTGGGATAACTTGATTCTAGTTTTGACATATTGACTGGTTGCACAAACGTGCACAAGGTCCGTTTTTGGTACCTCTGTCTGAAAATCCGACGCCACCTTGTCTTTTCCTCCAATCATATGCGCCGATTTGCATGTGCCCTGTGCATTGTAGGATTCATATTTTGCAATTTATCTCACACTTTGATGATATACTTAGTAATAATTTATGTTTTTTATGATTAGGACTTAGTTTGCTGATTGCATGAACTGTAAGATAGCATAACACGCAAGAGACCAGACCTGGGGTTGAGTACATTTTCATGAGTATGAGTACTTTGATGATGGATGAGTACGAATACATTGCTGAGTACGAGTACAAGTACATTCTCACGAGTACCAGTAAAAGTACAAATACATTAAAAAAATTAAATATTAACACATTTTACATTTTATTAATTAATCTAATTTATATAACTCAGCACAAGTGAATATGCAATGGCAGTTGATTGATTTTTTGTTGATATTATAAGTTTGCAATTTATATTTTCTGATCATAGATTACTGGTTTTAGAGAGGGTTAGCACATGTCCATAATCCCCTTTGGACTTTTTAGCCAGGTTGCAGGCACCGGATTATACTAGTGTAGGAGGCAGTCTGACTTGAGCCACCTTACCTCTACAGAGGAAGACTGGCAGTTCTTGATCTTAGCAGTTAGCACTGTCAGCCAAGAGGCATGGTCAGCATTAGCCGTAAAAACACTGCTGGACAATAAAACTTGGTGGACTTCTGATGCTGCATGTGTAATATGCAGCATCAGAAGTTTTTGAGCTGAATATTTCTGTTACTTTGGATTGAATAAATTGTTACTTAATACAACCGTAGTTCACATTCATTCATATTAAACAACTGTTATTAGCCACTAAGTTTCCTAAATAGTTTTGTAAAAAGAGGTACACACTGTAAAGATTATTAATTTTGTTGGTCTTACTTAAATGTCCTATTACAAAATGTGTGGTTACCAGATCTTTAAAAATGACCATTAATTCTGATTATTTTGAATAGTTTTACCCAAATGTACGATTACTGAAATGTCCAATTACCAAAATGTCTGATTACCAAAATGTCTGTTGCCCAACTGTCCATGGCCAAAGTATCCTTTACCAAAACTTCTGGCTACCCTCCTGACTACATCAAAGGCATTTCCTGTCTAGCTGGTGGGTTAACTGCTAACTGGCTCTTTATTGACATCCTGGTGGCTTAGTTAAACAAACAGGTTGATGGCCTGAACAGATAGCCTACACTTATTGTTTGCTTAACAGGGTGTTTCTGACTGAAAAAAGATGCTGTCTGTTGCCATGTTTGGGTATTAGGGTCATGGTTGTCAGAGAATGAGGGTGTACTATGTGTAAGGATAGTAAGGTGGTATTCTATCAGAAATAACAGTATTTAAAAAATAGTTGAACATTTAAATAGTTCAGGAAAGTTTCATTTTACAACTACAAATAATATATTTTCCTTAAGTACTCAGATGTACTTGTAAAATCTGAGTACAATGAGTACGAGTCCATGACCCATACAAGTACTTCAATAATGTACTCGAGTACTTGAGTACCGAAAAATTGTTAGTGAAACAGCATCAGTGATTTATACATTCATAATATATGACTGCTTGTGTAATTTACATTTGTTAACTTATATATTAAGCACTGCTGCATTAGAAACAACCAGTCATTTATGTTATTGTGTGAGAGGAATTATTTTATTATGTAAATTGATTATGTACGATTGTTACTGTGTTGCAAATATTGCACAAATAAATGTTGTTAGAAAAGTTAACCACACAGTAAAACAGTATTATTCAGATGCATAGATCATAACATTGTGATATTTTAAATATTTGACAGAATGTATTATTTCTCAAAGTTAACTTTGAAATAAAATATAACTTTTCTGAACATAAATGGGCTTCTTTTCCACCTTAACCAGGAATAACATCATTTGACATGGAAAATGCATTATTTGACACTGTATTTTTCTGAAACAGAATTTTGAAACAGAAAATCAGTGTACCTACGGGTATACATGCATCAGGTATATTTACTGTTAATTATTGGTAATTTCAGGGATTCTACATGACTGTTATTACTTTGCCAGTGTACCATGTTATAATGCATAAAGTTAGTATCTGGCCACATATTCATACATGTTTTAAATTTATTTATATTTCAAACGAACATCTGTGGTTAATTTGGATTAAATTGGTACTGAAAACAGAGTTGCATATATACGCACACAATTACTTGGCTGATACTTTTTTAATTTGGCTCCTAAAAATGTAGATAGGAGCCAGTTGGCCCCTAGACAAAAAAATTACTTAGAGGGCTGCTATGGGCCCGCTACCGTCGCGGGCCGAGTGTAGGCGGAGAAACTGGACACAGCGTAATCTGGGCCCGCCACATCGGATCCCCGTGGGCCGTGGCTTGTCAACTTGTTATTCTAATAAGCATGTTGTGTGATTTTGTTTCACGAATACTACATTAATTAGTTACATTTCACGTGTACTTTGTAAACTGGTTGACATATATTGTATTACTTACTTGACAGTCATAGCAGATTTCCGATGTCAATAAACACTATTCCAGGTATCCAGTGTTATTTGCGGCCAATTCCTCGCAGGAATTTCGACGTGAAATTTACTCAACAAACGGTGGCGCCACCACACGGTGTCTGTATTATCGCGTCAACGGCAAAACATCATCGCAGAGCTACTAGAGTACTGACCTCACGCGGACAGTTTGAAAAGATCTTTTAGCCAATGCGGTATACCTATAAATCGGGTATGAACATGTTTTTTGACGGATTATTGACAAAAGGCGTGACCAGAAAAAAGGGTCATGAGTGATCAGTCCCATCGTCACCGGTGACGATGGGTACTGATCACTTGGGCAACTGAGAGCTACACCTAACAGCGTGATCGCGTGTGATTGTGACATAATTAAAATGTGCCGAGTCTCATCATATCTTTTATTTGTTACACATTATAAAGAAGACAACTTGATTTCTTTGATTGGATATCGGATCAATATTATAATAAATATAACGGAAATGTTACCCCCATTCGATGTCACATTCTGCAACCCCACCCAATTGACTACATATTTATGTCTGATCCGATACGATGCTGGGCATGTGAGTAGGGCATACGATGTGTGTGTGCTACCAACATGGTCACGAAAGCGTTTAAATTTGCCCCATCCCACCCAACATAAAAGTTTAAGCCCGAGCATTCGTGACCATGTGAATGAAGCACTTGAATATTCGACGTAATGATCATCCAGTCATCCATCATTATAGTAGGTCTAATTTAAGATATGTCAAGTCGAACCAAAGACAACACAATCGACATTTCGGTGGTTCGGTCGAAGCCGTTGAAACGAGTGAGCATATATATATCATAAATGTGTCAGTTTTTTAAAGAAGGTGTATAAATATAGTACAAAAGGCCTAATATACATGCCGATGGCAACGGCAAACCTTGACGTACGGCAATTGTAAGCGGCAAAATAAAATCGCTCTAATTGGAATTAAAAGAGACTGGAACACATACGGCGGCATACCGCTCGACTGCAAAACTGCTCGACGGCAAAAACGTCGAGAATCGAAACAAAGGCGATTTTCTAAAAATTGCCGAAGTGAACCAGGACGCTCGCAATAACGTCAGGAGCACCGAGTCGCGTCACTGGCGTCTCTGGGGTAACGAACAAACATTCACGCTCACATTTAATGGGGAGGGGGCAGAACATTAATTATGTCTGAACCCCCCCTCCGGGACAAATTCCAGGGGGCAGCTGCCCCCCGTTCCCGCGCCTATGGTGTGTTTAATTTTAATTTAATTTTATTATAATATTATGCTAAATGTATACGCCGCACGCACACAGAGACACGCGCGCACATTCACGCACACACTCACGCACACACACACACACACATACACTCAAACAAACACACACACGCACACACACACACATACACGCGCGCACATTCACGCACACACTCACGCACACACACACACACACACACTCAAACAAACACACACGCGTACGGACGCACGCACCCAGCCACCCACACAAACACACACATACACACATACACACATACACGCACACGGTAACGCACAATCAGACATACAAGCACGCATGGGTACATACACGAACGCACGTTCATACAAAAACACACACAAGCACACAAAAAAACACGAATCACACAAACACACGCGCGAGCGCACACACATACACCCACACACGCACGTTTGCGTGCATACACACAAGCAAGTAAACAACCAAACAAGATGTACAGAAACAGGTTCAAAAACAGGTTCGTTCCCCATGCCATAATTCACCTAAACAAGTTAACAAGTTTGAGTTAACAAACCACCATATGCAAGCGGACCGTTAAAATAAAAACATTATGCACTAACTACTCTCACGTTTGTATTACTATTATAAACTTATTTCTTGTATGCACTACGTTTAACTATGTTTACTAACAATACCTTGTATTCTCTTTATGCTCAGCAAGCAGAAGAAAGTTATCTGATGTACCTATTATTATTGGACAATAAATTCGTATTGTGTTGTGAACAGTGATTCCGTCATCATCACCCATGTGGCGCCACTGAGCCCCGCCTAAGTTGACCGGATAGACAGCTGTCGGCATGTGGCGTCACTTTGTTAAGCCTAAAGCTAGCATATGCAAGGAAACAGCATGCTGATGCGGGATGCAACAACAGAATTGGAACGTAGCTTGGGCAAATTCGTTTACTCTACATTGCTTCAGTTCACTCAGCTGTATGAATGATTACCTGGCTGTAGACAGTGGTGGATATTTGTGTACGAATAGTCTTCCCACATTAATTGCAACGTGGCTAAATTCTTCCAAGAGAAGTCGAGAGGGTGTTCGATTAAACAGATCTGCCAGGGAGTAAAGTGTAAAGCGCTTTGAGCTGTCCTGAGTACTGGATGCTTCGCTATATAAGAACTTACCTTTCTACTTATTTTTTGTTCACCCGCAGAATTGTATATTTTTTGATAATTTTACATTGATTAGATTGGCACGACTAAAACCATTCGTTTGGATCTTGCGTAGTACACGCGCACCGCACACAGAAGCGCGGAAGCGCGCACGCGCGCACGCACGCACGCACGCTCACACGCATACACGCACTCACGCTTTTTATCCGACTCTTGTCTGTACAAGTTTAGACAAGTATCTATAGGGTGACTGATTATTACATGTAGTTTACCATGTCTAATATTAGAACAGCCGACACAACTTAGTGATGTAGCGTTGGTTGCTTGACTACACTGTTGCGATGTAGTAGTCGCAACTAGCACGCTGTCTCTCTGTCTCCCTGCTCCTACATCTGTCTCTATAATTTATATATTTTTTTCTCTCCGTCTACCCTTCTCCAACCCTCCCTCTCTACCCAAATCTCTCTCCCTCCTCCATTCTCTGTGTTTGTCTGTTAGAATGTAAGTCTATTAGTCGGTTAGGCATTACGTCAGTACGCATGACTGTATGTTTGCCGGCCGGCCTCCTTCTCTACCTGTATTTTTCTCTTACTGTTTGCCTCTATGTCTTTTTGTTTGTCTGCCTGTCTTGTCTGTTTGCCTGCCTGCCTGCCTGCCTGCCTGTCTGTATGTATATCTGCTGCTTGTCTGCTGGTTGTATGTTTATCTGCCTACCTCTGCCTCAGTCTGTTTGTCTGTCCGCCACCCTGCAGGCTGTATGTTTATCTGCCAAATTCTGCATCAGCCTCTGCCTCTCTGTATCTCGTGTCTCTCTCCTGTCTGCCTACAGGCCAGCAAGCCTGTCTGCACACCTGTATGTTTGCCTTCTTATATCTGCCTCTGCCTATGCCTCTGCCTCTGCCTCTGCCTCTGCCTCTGCCTCTGCCTCTGCCTCTGCCTCTGCCTCTGCCTCTGCCTCTGTTACTTTCTCTCTCTCTCTGTCTCTGTCTCTGGCTCTGTCTCTGGCTCTGTCTCTGTCTCTGGCTCTGTCTCTGTCTCTGTCTCTGTCTCTGTCTCTGTCTCTGTCTCTGTCTCTGTCTCTCTCTCTGTCTCTCTCTCTGTCTCTGTCTCTCTCTCTGTCTCTCTCTCTGTCTCTCTCTCTCTGTCTCTCTCTCTGTCTCTCTCTCTCACTCTCTCTCTGTTTCTGTCTCTGTCTCTCTCTCTCTCTCTTTCTCATTCTCTCTCTCTCTCATTCTCTCTCTCATTCTCTCTCTCTCATTCTCTCTCTGTCTCATTCACTCTCTCTCATTATCTCTCTCTCTCTCTCTCTCTCTCTCTCTCTCTCTCTCTCTCTCTCTCTCTCTCTCTCTCTCTCTCTCTCTCTCTCTCTCTCTCTCTCTCTCTCTCTCTCTCTCTCTCTCTCTCTCTCTCTCTCTCTCTCTCTCTCTCTCTCTCTCTCTCTCTCTCTCTCTCTCTCTCTCTCTCTCTCTCTCTCTCTCTCTCTCTCTCTCTCTCTCTCTCTCTCTCTCTCTCTCTAATAGGGTTTTCAAAATGTAGAGTAGATTGAGAGATACCATAGAAAGTTCTTGAAATGTCTACTAAAACTTAACAGGAACATCGCAAATCGTATGGTATATAATAATAATAATAATTTACTGCATTTCTCTGCGCCATAAATCTGGCAGTTACTACCATTCAGAGGCGCATTACAATCCTAAAAACATGGCATGTAGCTATTAAGATTATTACATAAAATAAAAATATATCAATAAATAAATAAAATAAATAAATAAAATCATTACCATATACATACATATACATTTCAATAGTAAAGATACTAATACTAATTAAAACGACAAATTAAGAGAGTAATAATACTAATAGTTAAAGGTGGATATTGGAAATTCCGGAGTTCGCCACTGTCCACACATATAATTTAAAGAGAAAAGGCACGTTTAAAAAGAAGTGTCTTTAGTTGCTTCTTGAACACGATGAGGCAGCCTGTAGCACGCATGGCAAGGGGCAGATTGTTCCAGAGGCGTGGCGCGGCGCGTGAAAAAGCTTTGTCGCCTTGAGTACAAAGCTTGCTGCGCGGGACCTCGAGCAAGTGAGCGTCGGCGGAGCGTAACGTGCGAGTGGGCTGGTGTCGAGTTAGCAAGTCCGCTAGGTATGACGCACTCATGCCGTGCAAACTGCGGAACGTAAGCAGGAGTAGTTTGTACTCGATGCGCTATAGAGAGATGATGGCCGACAAAGTGCGACAACAATTATAGAAAAGAGAATGATAAACATTTGGGTACACTTAAAGGGAATAAAAACAAGGCATTAGCTAAAATCCGTTTTCCATGTGTACACAAAGATTAACATTGTATGTAACATTTGACAACATTAAAAAAATACAGAAAAATACGTTTGTAGACCAAATTCTATTTTAAACCCGTCTGTGTAGAGATTCCCGCAGAAAGTTGAAATTTAATGAGCTAGGCGATCACGTGGTATCGTGACGTCAAAGATGACTCTCGGCTTTGTTGACATCTATGCATCGCCATTGTTGTTCTCTCCATTCTCTTGTAACATCATGGCTAGTGGGAGTTTCCCAGAGTTTCAAGTGAAATCATACGATTTTGAGCCACTAGCGGGAACGGTTACAGCGGATGATTCGTCTGATTCCGCTCTTTCCGAGCATTTCAGCGACGGTAGCGAAGAAGATGATGCGGAGTCGGACAGTCACAATGTGAATGTTCGCTCAGGCAACACCGACTGGTAAGCTGCAACTTCATTATAATGACACATATGGTGTGAACACTTCGACAACAACACTGATATCGTTTTAGTACGACGTTATATTATAAAATGCGGTGTCAAAGCTGTACAGAGAGTTAGCTAGAGGTTGTAGCTAAGTAGGTCATCGGACGAAGTAATTGTAAACAGACTTGTCAAAGACAAACTTCACAAAGTTACGAACCGTCGAACGTCGTAAGCATGGTTGTCTGGTTTATGCGGATCGAGTTTAGGACGTTATAGCTACTTACGATATCACCCCTCTGGACAAAACCCACACTTTTTTAGTTGGACAGTTGTTCGCGAGATGACCATAATATCATGACATATATAATGACAGCTCTAGATTATGTCATTTATGTGGAACAATAATTTTATTACTCTGAGTCTGACACATAACAATATAGCTACTATATAATCAAAATAAACTAAAATAAACATTAAAACAACATGCAGAACAATTGAATAATTATGGTAATGGGTTATAGCCTGAAGGGTTATGTCCTAGACCTAGGGGTTTAGTGTAACCTTAGGGGTCTTATATGTGAGATGCTACCGGTGGGTATATATGTGCCCTACGACTATGTCCATAAAAATCATAAGGACATAGCATTTTTAATCACATTTTGTGTGTGACATATTTATTACAAATCCATCAAGCAAGTTTCAGAACACAGTTTTACTGGATTGAATCATTACAAATTCATCAAGCAAGTTTCATAACACAGTGTTACTGGGATGAATCATTCCAAATGTTGGTAACTGTGTAGATCTGGTAACACAATGTGAATCACCACACGGTGCACAGACAATGGTTATAAGCCAAAAAACACCCATGGGAATATTTCCCCTGCAGGCAGATGAGAATATGGCTTCAGCAAATACCCATTGATAAACAAGTTATCTGGTCCATTTTGTTGATCACTTTACCTATGACATGCTAATAAATAGCATAGCTTCACATATACAGACCAATTATTATCTTTACAGGGCAACTTCCCATTGAGCCGAGAAACTGCTGCACTACGACATTGGTTTGGCCAGTGCAGTTTCGGCAACGTGCGAAAAGATGACGAAGTGAAGACTCTGCCACCAAGAAGTACCTCTCCCTGGAAGGGCAGCAATCTTTCCTCAAGGGAGTCTTGTTTGTAACACCCTCCTCTGTGTCAGTGTACTGGTCGACATGGTCATCGCTGTCACTGTTGCTGCTGTCACGACTAGTCGACTCATTGTCAGAGCAAACATACTCTGGATCTGCAGCAGATGTCACTTCCTCCCCGTTTTAGTCACTCGAGTCACTAATCGGACCAGTCAACAAACTGCACTGCACACTCGTTGACCTCACTGCTGATGTCACCTGCACAGCAACCTGCTCTGATGCACAGACTGCTTGCACTCTTCTCGTGCGAGTTGATGGCCTGATGTCAACCTGAAAGCATTTGCTGCTCCTTTTTGGAGTGGATGCTGTGACTGACTCAGGTGTGGAATCCTCTGTATCACAGGAATCCGTACGAGAGCTGTCATATTCAGTTGCTGTATCTTCAGATGACCCATTCTTGGTCGACGGTGGACTATCTCGAGCTGCTGTCAGAATGTCAGCAAATAACTGAAATAACAAATGACCCTTATAGAATTTGCAAACAAATTAATTGTTGTAGGTTTCTGACAAAAGCAAACAAAATCCTGTCTTTTACCATCTTGTCAGAAAGGAGTACATCCATTTGTCTAGTCATTTGCCCAGCTTCCAAGTGTGAACAGACTGCCTAGCTGTGAAAAATACAAATTAATAAATTTATTTCAAGTTGCAAGGTATGTATTGTTTATTCTATGATAAAAACATCATAAATAATTGATATTACGCTTACAGAATCTACACAGAGACATAGTTACTTTTGTTATGTTACACTTTTATGCAAACAATTACCTGGAAAATGTGACAATATATTACTTGTGAACATTTTATTTTTGGTTATAACTAATCATCTATTAAATATACAATAGATAGGTTTGCAACTTGCATTGCATTTATTGTTATTGTTTCACAACAAATGACCATTTTCACACTTGGTAGCTGGGCAACAACCCACATCCAAATGAGAACATATTTATTATTTGATAAATTTACTTGATTTTTTTAATAACATTAAGTTAAAAATCAAATAAATTCATTAATGACATTTTGTAACATCATTAGTAGAATCCTTATCCATTGATATAGTTACTATCATAACAATATGTGACTATCATAACAATATGTGACTGCAGACATGAACAATCCTGCAATACTCAATTTTATAGTCACAATAGGAAGCCTGCTCCAGGAGTGGTGTAATAATAATAATACCTATTAGTAACAATAAGTTGAACAAAGCACAATATAATAACAGAAACAATGTAATAGTAACTGGCATATAATATATATACATGTTTATTAATATATGTCCCATCAAAATAGAAATTTAATTATGCTTTCTGTATCCTATTGAACTAGTTTATCCAGGTTTTATGATTGCCAACATCCATCCCATGAATAATGTGGGAGCCGAATGATGGTCCTTGGTACATTTCTGATCTTCTGTTTAAAAAAACATCATGACTTGTGCCAGTAATTAGCAATGCACCAAGCAGTAAGGTGTAATTACACTGATTGCAATCTATTAAATTGCAGTGACATTTCTTTTGTCTTCCATTCATTCATGTTATACAGACATAAAATGAAAAATATGTTCTATCCGTAAACGTTGTTAGTAGATAATACAAGATACAATAGTTATATTTTTGTTCTAAATATTTATCTCGGTACATACTGTAGTTCCAATTCAAAATGTAATGATAATACCTTCAAATGTAATAGTATATATTGCATGATGTACATTGTCTTCGATATTCAACTGTAATAAAATGGAAACTAGGCAATAGCAATATATGACACTGTAATGTAATTCACCTGTGCACTGGAGTTATGAAAATACAAATCAATAAATTAGTATTGAAATATTAAAAATTCTATAGTAACAAATGTAACAGTACTTGTGTGTTACAATAGTGTGTGTTATGAAAGCTGCTCTCTACTGTAAGAATTCTATAGTAACAAATGTAACAGTACTTGTGTGTTACAATAGTGTGTGTTATGTAACAGTACTTGTGTGTTACAATAGTGTGTGTTATGAAAGCTGCATCTACTGTAAGAATTCTATAGTAACAAATGTAACAGTACTTGTGTGTTACAATAGTGTGTGTTATGAAAGCTGCATCTACTGTAAGAATTATATTTATTGAAAACATTACTTTTGAAAACTTAAACATAATAGATTATTAACTCGATGAATACATACTGTAATCTACAGGGTGTTCAATGTGGTAACCATTCAATATTAATAATAATTAATCACATCTACCTGCAAGGTTTACCAATTGCAATGGTGATCAGGGTGATATTAGGCATGGGTTAATTGCATGGGTTAATTATAGTAATAATAAGTATCCGACATGTCACATCCATGTTACCCAGTTCCTGCCATTTCCACCTAGCATGCTTTAATTACCAGTAGATCAGGTTCAGATAACTATTTTTACTGGAGGGAGAATGCAGTGGGCCAGCTGGAGGTGGCTGGTGTATTTGTTATTCATAGCAGGAAAGACCTACAAAGTGCAATGTCAACTGGTAATTAATTAGATTTGATCTTTGATCAGTTGACTCAGGCAAACACTACACTTAGTTCCTCAGTCAAGTGGAGGAGTCACAACAAAGGAGTCCAATTAGCTGGATTAGCAGACAGGTGCCAAACACTGTAATAAACTGTTTCTACAGAGAATACTGATGGGGGATAATTCTTCAGCAATTCATTGATGACATAAGACTTTAGTGAGTCATGTGTCAGAGGAGGAGATTGCCAGCAACTGGTTCCAACTATGAGAGTGAGACAGACCACTTCCTAATTTTTAAATTGTTGTTTTAAATATATAACTTATGCATGGTACTTTATGTGTACATATATTTGATGTTGATCAAAATGCATGGCACTTTCATAAAGTCCAAGTATTGTCATTTAAAAAACAACAAATGTTATGTATGAAAAATAATAATTAATTTATGCAAATTCAACGTTAAATACATTTGAAAATATAATTATTCTTCCATCTGCAAATTCACATTGCAATGTTCTATATCCAAGTATTGCTTCTTACGGTTTAAAAAACATTATAACAGACTAACCTGACTCGGCAACGAGTATAATTAAAATAATTATTTCTTATTTGCATGTAAAACTAAATAGATTAATTAAATGCCTTACATTCCTGTAACCATGGTAATGATAAAAACAGTCACCTGAATCGATTTGATTACACTATCAAATTTTCCACAAAACTGAGTATATGTAGATTTATTATAGTAGTATCGTGCATAACTACAATATTTAGAATATCAGATACTTAGGAAGAGTTCCGTGATATGATTGGAACCAATGGGATACAATGACAATAAGTTGAAAAACTTATTTTGACACTTGACACACACGAGACCGTCCAGTCCAGGCATTATACTAGACCTACAGAATAATAATAGTATATATAACATGTAAGAATTACCTTGATTCGTTGCCGCTTTCGGTAAGCAGACCTCGTAAATTCACCACTCGTCGAAGGAACCTGGTACCCCAAAGAAGCCATGGGTGTAGTTGCTGAGCCGGCTGTAGTCACAGCGGCAGCGGAGCCTGCGGCACTGGAACAACGCTTGCGAGACCCGCTTGCCTTCGACTCGGGCAAAGCGGCCGTCGATCCTGCCCGTGCCGACGCCTGTCTTCTGCGGATTGACGGCATCAATGCAGCTTCTACTGCCGGGAATATTGTTGGGACTGCATCGCTTTTCAACGATATTCGAGCACCAAGATATCCAAGGGTTGCCAACATCTCCGGATCGCGATCGAAACAGCTTTTCACAAAATGAGCGGAGCAAAGCCGGCTGTGTTTCGTCGGCTTGAAATTAGCTCGCTTGATTTTGGCGATCCATTTCTTCAATAAAATTGGATCCGTAGGGAACCGAAAAAAATTGTGTGTTGCTCTATGTTTAGAAGAGTTTGCATTACAACCGAATGCCGCACAATGAACCATGATGATATTCGCATTACACAGCCACCTCTGCTGTCATATTGCTGAGAATGAATGTAAACAAGCGGTCGCTGTATCGGCAGAGTCAACTCTGACGTCACATCTCGGCATCCCGAAAAGCGCGCCAAAAATATGCATATTCGAAAATGTCCGGATGTACAGCATAAAATGTGGAATTTCTAATTCTTCGATTTTGGGGGATTTTTTTGGCTTGGTGGACATGGAAATATATAGCAGGATCTAATTTAATATGAATTCAAGCAATAGATGTTTTTATTCCCTTTAATTGAAGGCAAACAAAGCAAGATATATAGTATTATGTTTAGGCTGATAAAAAATTACACGACAGAGGTACTACTAAATCAAAATGGATTGATAAAACAATGTCATTGATGGATGTTAAGTATGTAACATGTGGCATGATCATGGAAATGTAAATACAAAGGTATTGAAGCATACCCTATAACTTAAAAAGATAGACATAAACATACAAACATGGCACAGAATTCATATAAATAGGCTGTGTTCAAATTGCAGAATATTAAAATTGAAGTAAGACTCGAGAAGTATTTAATCTACTTGAGCCCATCTGACAGAATCAAGTTATGTAAATGTTGCTGTGGAAATAAAAGAATACCTATTTCTGTTGGTCAGTATCTCCATGAAAATGCTCAGAGGCTCTGTAATTTATGCAACAATGGACACCAAGGTGATTAATATCATGATGTACTTATATGTCCATCACTAGTAGAAGAAAAATCAAAATACATAAAGAAATACTTTAGAATCAGACCTAATACTTTGAAAATGAACCAGATGTTTAATGTAAATAATGTGAAACAGTTGAAAGATCTTTCCAGATTTATTAATGTGTTCATAACAAAGTTTGTGTATCTAACAAATTCAACGTCAATACTGTGAATAGTGGAGAATTAAAAAATACATTGTAGCACATAGTTAATTTACTAGTGATGTAATTACATGTAAATGAGTTCAAATTGTGCAATACATGTATAGTACGAGGTTTATTTTATGTTATATTATTTTACATTATTTGGTTTGAACTACTGATTATACAATTATCGAAAACACTTAATACAGTAAGGTCACTGAATGTGTTATGTCTCGTGTTGTTTATGTTTGACGTACTGTAAATATGATTCATATAATAGAAGTCTAGATGTTCTTAATAATACAATATGTTCTATCAAAATGTTCTTTATAAAGAAAAATTCTCTCATACTCCGCAAGGAGTCGTAGGGAAATAAAACTCATTGTCATTGTCACTCTCCATCCGCGTATCTTCCCCTCCATCCCCTTTCTCACTTCCTTCCTCTCCCGTCCCCTCCATTTCCCTGCCATTCTCTCCCTCTCCGTCTCTCTCCACCCCTCCATCCTTATCTTCCTCCTCGCTCTCCCTGCGCTATAGTGGGGTGGCCCATATATCTTTGGAATGTGCGCCCGTTATGTGCCCCCTAGACTTTGGAATGTGTCCCCGCTTATGTTAGTCTCAAGGGGGTGTAATTGGAGGTTTTTGGGGAGCTTCCGAAATTGTGAATAAATGTTCAACAGCATCCCGCCATTGTATTCCGATGTCACGATCCGACAGCGCGACGGCAGAGTGGTGTTGAAGCTCTGGCAAAAAAATCTTCAATAACTCCCCCCGCGTTAGCTCTTCCCATGTCAAGATCCAACAGCGCGACGGCAGAGTGCGACATCGCGACAGCGCTATAACTCGACAGCGGAGTCATGCTGAAGCCTCGGCATAGCCTATCCAATATGAATTTGGTTCAGTGGAGGTGTTATGGCAATCCTCAAGGAGGTATAATTGGAAGTTCCACTAGACTATTCTCTATGGATCCGTCCCTGACTGGGTCACGTGCCCCACGGTCCCGAGCTCCCGGAGCGCCGATGAATAAACAAAGGACCATAGCTCCCGGGGCTCACTGAAGTGACAAAAAAATCATTGACTCCGAGCTCATGGGGCGCCCCAGTCAAGTGAGAATAAAATAATTACAGGGTACCGAGATCCAGGGTAATCAGGTTAGAACAACGTTTATTCCAGGGCCCAGAGCTCATTGTCTTTCGGTGGGGGCCTCACAATTCAAATTTGCCCCAGAGCCCCAATACATCTTAATCCGCCTCATAGTCCGTGGATATAATTTTCGCCTTTTGCGCTAAGTTTTAAACTTGCATAATGTGTGAAACATGTTTAAAATGGTGTTCAAGAAAGTGACACAGATTCGGGATGTTGATTCACTGGAAATTTATATTTAAAAGAAGGACGATTTCAGAATTTAATTTGAAATGCAAGGACACTACAAAACCAGGCGGACTTTATTGTAGACTATGTATACACGAAGAACAACATCGGTCATTTTCATACTTTGCTTAACCGCAACTTCGCTAACAGAAACGTAGATTATGATAAGTAGCCGGGTGGTCAGGTGTGATCGTCTAGAAACTGTAATATCAATACATCCCTTACAGAACGCACCGCATCGACGAAACTTATAACTAAAGGTGTTTCCATATACACTTTAAAGATATATTTGTTATTCTCGTACCATTGAAATGGATTAGTTGAATCATATAGCCTACATGAAGGAGCCTACGGGTGTCAGAACTTGATGAATACTGGGGGGGGGGGGGCGCCGCCAATTGACACGCCTGTTGCGTGGTTGGAGGAGGGGGGTAGTGTCGGATACTACCACGGTGGCGGAGGCGGGGTAGTGTAGGAAATTGTTTGTGGTGCCCATTGGGTAGTTTTTTGAGAGTTAATTGTTGCGGTGGCGTGTCGTTTCTCATTCTTGGTGATTTCCCAGATAGCATTTCCAACTCGGGCAAATATTGGCCCAATGTATGTTACTATATTGGGCCAATGTTGGGAGCCAACATTGGGGTAAAATCGGGCCAATGTTGGTCTAACAATGGCAGTTCCGATGCTTGGCCTAGCACTGGCCTATCAACATTGGCCCATGGTTGGCATTCCAAGCTATAGGCTGTCTTCTCTATCATAGGCCCAGGACGGAAATGTTATGGTATCTGGGCTGTGAATGTAGTGAACCTCCAACACCGGCGATATCACTTTGGATTATCCAGCGTCTTTCTTCTTTGCAGTGCGGAGAAACTTAATTGCATCTAGAGCTAGGATTCACCACTACCACCCAGCATTGATATAATCACCGGACTGAAAGGATACACGTTGGAGCATCAACGGTGAATTTCCAAATGCTCCTTTACGACGCCACCCAGCTGCCCGATGAAAATTCTGACTGCTGATCCCGAACAACCGACTCGGAAGATAGGACCGTGTCTTTGTAATTGTGTTGGCTTCCATGCTTCTGTTTATATTCAGTTGATCACTGAACATTGATACGATTCTGACCATGTTCTATTTGTCACAATATTTTCCTATTCGTTGTGAATACAATTAACCATTATTTGTATGTTTTGCCCTACGTATGGTTAGTTCCGTCTGTCAAGTGTTCTCCATAAGTATTGCGCCTAGACCTATGCGTCTGCGTAAATAAGGTTAGAGAGGCGTCCATTATTAAATACAGTCTATAGATTACTTACAGTTATGTTGACGTTGTTTTAAAACATGAATCCATACATTTGGTGTCTGCTATGCAAATCGTCTAGGAGGAAATGTTAAAAATACCGAGTACCCATACACATGCACACTCATGTATACGTTATCTCAAATATAGTTGCATGCGCTTAGGAAGATATTGTGGGCAGGTTTTTTTTAAAATTATAATACGGGCATCTCTAAGAAATAAATAACACCTTTGTCCCCAGAACAATGACGCATCTCGTCGGCAAAATATATTGTACTAGCAATAACGCCTACAGATACTTAACTAAAAACACAACGTTAGCTAAAACGACATACATTCGAAAGACACCATATGTCTACTTGTCTCACACGCACGCATGCACGTAGGCACGCACGCACGCACGCACACACACACACATACACACACACACACACACATACCAAATACATACACACAAACCCGCATACACCACGCACCACGCACCACGCAACACGCACCACGCACCACGCACCACGCACCACGCACCACGCACCACGCACCACGCACCACGCACCACGCACCACGCACCACGCACCACGCACCACGCACCAGCGCCACACGCCACACGCCACACGCCACACGCCACACGCCACACGCCACACGCACAACGCACAACGCACAACGCACCACGCACCACGCACCACGCACCACGCACCACGCACGCACGCACGCACGCACGCACGCACGCACGGGTCATTTTGAGAAACATCTGGAAGGCAAAACAAATAAAGCTTAACACCAAACTGAGGATATATAACTCAAATCTCAAGTCAGTATTACTTTATGGCTCGGAGACACGGTGATTACACATAAAAACAAACTAAAAATACTTTCATCAACAAATACCTGCGCAGAACCCTACATCTAAAGAAGTAAGATAAGATGCCCAATACGACACTATGGGAATGGACCAAACAACTACAGAAGACGAAATAAAGAAGATGACATTAATGGAGCGCAGCGATAAGAGCTCCGAACCCTCGACTGAGAGAACGCGGGTTCGAATTCTGTGCGGAGGTGTCGAAACTTGGGCAAGTTCGTTCACACACACACACGCGATGTTATGAATATATACAAAATATCACAATATTATAATGCATCAAGCATCAATAAACTTTGATATTTTATTAAGTAACTGCTTTCCTCCTCAACAGTTTACAGGACAGGAAACACAATATTTGATGGCCTCGTTGCATAACGCGTAATTGTATGCGCGCTCACAAATGTATTTGTAATTGTATGTAAGAGCATAATAAAACGGAAAAAAACATATTTGGAAAGGAGTAAATATGAAGTTGTAAACTTACAAATAATAATGTTCGTGGGCATATAATCCGTTCGTGTTTTACGCCGGTTGACATGTACGACCCACAAAGAATCTGAAACACTACAAGTATAATATATTATGTAACCCTGGCGGAATTGTTTCGTGCAAGCAGTTGCATAGGCTATCGTTATGTAAGTCGCCAGACGGTGGTAGGGTAGCTTGAGTCACACCCAGTCGCAGTTTGCTAGGGATCATGGACGTGTCCACAAAGATATACGTACAGTTCTCTCGGCTCCGTATTACAAGTATAAATATACACGGCCTGGTGAGTTATGTTTTCATGTTTATATGTTATACATAATAGTGATACTATTAGAATAATGCATAACTTGTTGCCTTATTACCCGTCAGTTCGGGCATGCCAGATATAGTATAACGAGTGTAGCACCGTTCTATCGCATAATGTTAAATTGTGTTTACAAACGACTTACATATCTTTCAAGCATTTGAACTAATTATTGTGATGTATAGGTATGTCGTGTGCATACGTTTGACTTTAGATAATGTGATAGTTACTAGTCAAAAGAAGTACTTAGGTAAAACAAGTTTATCCGACTCTTGTCTGTACAAGTTTAGACAAGTATCTATAGGGTGACTGATTATTACATGTAGTTTACCACGTCTAATATTAGAACAGCCGACACAACTTAGTGATGTAGCGTTGGTTGCTTGACTACACTGTTGCGATGTTGTAGTCGCAAATATCCCTGCTCCTACATCTGTCTCTATAATTTATATATTTGTTCTCCCTCTCTACCCGAATCTCACTCCCTCCTCCATTCTCTGTGTTTGTCTGTTAGAATGTCAGTCTATAAGTCGGTTAGGCATTACGTCAGTACGCATGTCTGTATGTTTGCCGGCCGGCCTCCTTCTCTACCTGTATTTTTATCTTACTGTTCGCCTCTGTCTTTTTGTTTGTGTGCCTGTCTTGTCTGTTTGCCTGCCTGCCTGCCTGCCTGCCTGCCTGCCTGCCTGCCTGCCTGCCTGCCTGCCTGCCTGCCTGCCTGCCTGCCTGCCTGCCTGCCTGTCTGTATGTATGTATATCTGCTGCTTGTGTGCTGGTTGTTTGTTTATCTGCCTACCTCTGCCTCAGTCTTTGCCCTTGACTGTGTCTCTACGTCTCTGAATGTCTTCTCTCCTGTCTGCCTATCTACCTGGATGTATATATGTCTGTATGCTGCTTGTCTGCTGCCTGTATGTTTATGTGCCTATCTCTGCCTCAGTCTTTGCCCCTGTCTGTCTCTCTTTTCTATACAGTCTGCCCATCTACCTGGATGTATGTCTGTCTGTCTGTCTGTCTGTCTGTCTGTCTGTCTGAATGTCTGTCTGTCTGTCTGTCTGTCTGTCTGTCTGTCTGTCTGTCTGTCTGTCTGCTGTATGTCTGTCTGTCTTTCTGTCTGTCTGTTTGTCTGTATGTCTGTATGTCTGTCTGACTGTCTGTATGTGTCTGTCTGTCTGTCTGTCTGTCTGTCTGTCTGTCTGTCTGTCTGAATGTCTGTCTGTCTGTCCGCCACCCTGCAGGCTGTATGTTTATTTGCCAAATTCTGCCTCAGTCTCTGCCTGTCTGTATCTCGTGTCTCTCTCCTGTCTGCCTACATGCCAGCCAGCCTGTCTGCACACCTGTGTGTTTGCCTTCTTTTATCTGCCTCTGCCTCTGCCTCTGCCTCTGCCTCTGCCTCTGCCTCTGCCTCTGCCTCTGCCTCTGCCTCTGCCTCTGCCTCTGCCTCTGCCTCTGCCTCTGCCTCTGCCTCTGCCTCTGCCTCTGCCTCTGCCTCTGCCTCTGTTACTTTCTATCTCTCTCTGTCTCTGTATCTGTCTCTGTCTCTGTATCTGGCTCTGTCTCTGGCTCTGTCTCTGTCTCTGGCTCTGGCTCTGTCTCTGTCTCTGTCTCTGGCTCTGTCTCTGTCTCTAGCTCTGTCTCTGTCTCTGGCTCTGTCTCTGGCTCTGTCTCTGTCTCTGTCTCTGTCTCTGTCTCTGTCTCTGTCTCTATCTCTGTCTCTGTCTCTGTCTCTCTCTCTGTCTCTCTCTCTGTCTCTGTCTCTCTCTCTGTCTCTCTCTCTCTCTGTCTCTCTCTCTCTGTCTCTCTCACTGTCTCTCTCTCTCTCACTCTCTCTCTGTTTCTGTCTCTATCTCTCTCTCTCTATCTCTCTCTCTCTCTCTCTCTCTCTCTCTCTCTCTCTCTCTCTCTCTCTCTCTCTCTCTCTCTCTCTCTCTCTCTCTCTCTCTCTCTCTCTCTCTCTCTCTCTCTCTCTCTCTCTCTCTCTCTCTCTCTCTCTCTCTAATAGGGTTTTCAAAATGTAGAGTAGATTGAGAGATACCATAGAAAGTTCTTGAAAAGTCTACTAAAACTTAACAGGAACATCGCAAATCGTATGGTATATAGAGATGATGGCCGACAAAGTGCGACAACAATTATAGAAAAGAGAATGATAAACATTTGGGTACAATTAATTGAAGGCAAACAAAGCAAGATATATAGTATTATGTTTAGGCTGATAAAAAATTACACGACAGAGGTACTACTAAATCAAATGGATTGATAAAACAATGTCATTGATGAATGTTAACTATGTAACATGTGGCATGATCATGGAAATGTAAATACAAATGTATTGAAGCATACCCTATAACTTAAAAAGATAGACATAAACAGACAAACATGGCACAGAATTCATATAAATAGGCTGTGTTCAAATTGCAGAATATTAAAATTGAAGTAAGACTCGAGAAGTATTTAATCTACTTGAGCCCATCTGACAGAATCAAATTATGTAAATGTTGCTGTGGAAATAAAACAATACCTATTTCTGTTGGTCAGTATCTCCATGAAAATGCTCAGAGGCTCTGTAATTTATGCAACAATGGACACCAAGGTGATTAATATCATGATGTACTTATATGTCCATCACTAGTAGAAGAAAAATCAAAATACATAAAGAAATACTTTAGAATCAGACCTAATACTTTGAAAATGAACCAGATGTTTAATGTAAATAATGTGAAACAGTTGAAAGATCTTTCCAGATTTATTAATGTGTTCATAACAAAGTTTGTGTATCTAACAAATTCAATGTCAATACTGTGAATAGCGGAGAATTAAAAAATACATTGTAGCACATAGTTAATTTACTAGTGATGTAATTACATGTAAATGAGTTCAAATTGTGCAATACATGTATAGTACGAGGTTTATTTTATGTTATATTATTTTATATTATTTGGTTTGAACTACTGATTATACAATTATCGAAAACACTTAATACAGTAAGGTCACTGAATGTGTTATGTTTCGTGTTGTTTATGTTTGACGTACTGTAAATATGATTCATATAATAGAAGTCTAGATGTTCTTAATAATACAATATGTTCTATCAAAATGTTCTTTATAAAGAAAAATTCTC
>OZ023212.1:44721074-44941074 GCA_963995525.1 Escarpia spicata | reverse complement strand
CATTGCAAGATGGCTTCAAACGGGAAAGAAGGTAGGGACTTCATTTGTTTAGAACGTCAAGTAGTTGTAGTCTGTTCTACATATTGCCTTTGGGTACAACAAGAAAATTGGTTATTGTTGATAGTCTATTCACGCTGGCAGGCACGCGCGCGAAAGAAATGAACATGGTTATTGTGTTTAAACTTAACTTTTTTATCGTACCATTTTGTAGACACATATATAGACATACATGTACATACGCTCTGGCGTAATGTGTTCATAGAACATCTTGCCAGTCATAATGCAAATACACACACGCTTGTGCTTGGCTGATTATAGTTATATTATTTGGCAGTGATCAAATTACTAGAAACAAATGTATCGTCACTTAAGGCACACAAAGTTAATGCACTAATTAAACATTGTTTAATGCTATGCACCACGGCGGAGTAAACACAAGTTCGAACACCATCTCTCTTCGTTATTAATTCACCATTAATACCGCACTGTGTATTATGCTTGAACAACAGTTGTTGGTATAATACATAGACAATAAATATGATTTGATTTCTGGAAGTTTCCCCACTGTGTGCGGCCATATTGGATTCACCCCCTATCGTCGTCAACCAATACTATCCATGAAATTGCATACATCAGAATACTTACAATAGATTAGTAATATTATTTATGCCGCGTATACACACGTTTACTGCATCATATCATATAACATAACATATGACCGAAGTTTTAATACCATTCTAACGAATAAATAACTTTAATTAAGTGTAGATGTGCAAGTTTAATTAATGTTGAAGTTCACACACCACAATTCCGGCTGCCTGTGTTTGGCTGGTTATATAAGGCAGGTAAAATGTCTATGTTAATTGCAGCTTGACGCGCTCAATATATAGGGTTATATCACGTGGCATGGATGACCACACCGGTTATGGGAACGCCGGGATGGCTTAGGGGCCGATATATACCCTCCCTTGCAGAGTGCTACCACAGGGAGTGGGTCAACTGTGAGAGATCAGGATTGTGACACTACTCTCCAGAGTAGGGTTGTAAGGAGCTCCCAATGAGATGTCCCGAGCCGATCATTGGTGCAGTTAGCTCTGTATCATAGGCAGTAACGGCTCCAGTGTCTCCCACTTCCGGATTCTCTCTTTTTGTTTTTCAAAAATGTACTTCAATGTTGCTGGGCCATTTTCAAGACCTGAAAAGTAAAGTGCATATCATCTTACAGGTTCTTCCAGGTCCTCTTCTGGCTTGACTAGGGGTTACTGCATCTGCCTCTTACGTGCCGACTCTAGCTTTTGACATATGCTCGGATTGTGTGCATGCGTCTGAGTCTGGAACAGTCTAAGAGAGGAGTGGGGCAGTGTATTCAGTTTCCATAGGGTTGTTTTGGTATAACTTATATATTTTGTGTCAAACGACTGCATCGGTGAAACCTCAACCACAGACTGTGGGAGACGTCTGTGCGTTTGTATATAAATGAGTTATTTCTAATATTTAATCGGCATCTTTCTTTAAATATTTAAGTGGTACCTTTTCGTATGTGCTTCGTTGGCTCCCAAAGCAACAACATTGGATAAGACTGCTAGATCATATTTCCCTCTTAACTTATCATACATTTCCACCATATCTCCCGTGTGGTGAACGTATGATAGAGTTGGTAATTTCAGTCTCTGTAAACGTTGTTTCTATTCAAGGTCTTTGAAACCAGGAATTAATTTGGTTGCTCTGCGCCGACCATTTTCAAGAGCTGTAATATATTTAATTAAGAATGGACTTAAAGAAAACCACTTTTTATCTATGTGAACGAAAGTACGTCGGATTATCCCCATCATCTAATTGGCTTTATTATTTTTGTTCTGACATATATGCTTCAAAAGCAAGCGATGGATCGAAAGTGACTTGAATAACTTTCACATTGTCCGTACTTGTAAGTGTTGTCTGGTTGTATCCCAATGAATAGGCTTTATTCCTTCTGAATAATGATCCAATTCTCATATGGATACATTTATGTGGATAACATTTTCAAAAGTGATGTATCTGTTCAGCGTTCGACAGAGATAAGATCTTATTGTAGTTTTGTGCGGTATTCTTCGGTATAAATAGGACTAAAAAGCATCAGATTATCCGCAAACAATAAAATATGACATACCTTTATAACATCAGGTAAATAATTTTTGAATATTACAAAAAGAAGAAGGCCACTCACTGATCCTTGTGGTATTAGACTGATTACCTCCTGCCAATTTGAAAATGTGATATTTATTCCTACTCGTAAGTGCCAGCACAGAAGAAATAATTGTATGGTTTACAAATGATGATGTACTGACAAAAGAAGGACTAACTGGACTAAAAGGTAAAATAAAAAACCCACTCAACTCCATCACATTTTAAAAGACGACTTACCACGCAGGAATACAACTTGGAATTGCATTGTATGGAAACTGTGAACACGAGTGAAGGCAAAGGCAGAGGGATGTTCTTGTTTATTCACAATTTTTTGGCATTTTAAGTACACCAGTTTGATGTTGAGTTGAATGAAGCACTGTTTTGCATTTTGGTACTGAAACGGAAGGATACCCTTCTCTTGGGCGCTTTTTATAGAAGCCCTAATAGCACCACTGAGAACAATGACAACCTTAAGAAATTGCTGGATAAAATAAGTGAGAAATGTTTTTCACATGTTCTGCTATACTTGGAGATCTCAACTACCCGTAGATTGATTAGTAAATAATCTCAACTACAGCAGCAAGTACTGAAGATAAATAATTTAAATTAATTTAAAACAATCGAGACTGTTATTTGGTGCAACATATTACAGAGCCCACTAGAGGTAAAGGTAAAACCAAACCATAGCTCCTTGACCTTGTAATGACTAGTGAATACACCGAGATCTCAACAGTCGAGACTCGGTCATCAATGAATAGTAATATGTGGACATGAAATATACACTTGAAAGTGGATACATCTATAACACTATTATATTCGTAGCATAGCTGTATCGATTTGTTATTTACACATAAAATGCAAGTTTTGTAAAACTAATAAAATAACAACACATGTTAATGTTTGTGAATATTTAATAAATATAATGATACATGTAGTAAAGCAATTGATAGTGTTCTGCAAATACACTCGGCACACTGCAAACACACTTTTGGTGACGTGTCTATCGTCACACTAAATTTCCTCACAAGGATTCATGTGGATTCATCGTGTTGCCCAAGGGGATTACTTGGGATATATCCACTTGGGAACCTAACACTTAAAAAGTGGGTTTATAGGTTTGTTCAGAAAGATTCGTAACAAGTATATATTGTATTATTTTTCTGTCCAATTATACAAACATACGATATTATTTCTTTTGTGAAACATTAACACTCGTTTATGAAATTGCAGATACGTGTATGTACCATATGACTTTTGCAACAATGTAAACAGTATATTTGTGACTGAATGCTATTAGAGTATTGTGTTGTAAATGCAGACATACTATGTCATTTGTTTGTTTAAAAACTGTTGGACTGTGTTGTTTGTGACAACAGTGTTTCAGTGTTGTGTGTGGCAGGTTCGATCCCTGCTGTTGTTCAGTCATACATTACTGGTTGTGCACACACACATTTATTCATTCAGTAATTTCAGCCGTTTACAATAACTCCACCTAAATTACGTTAATTCCACTTAAACAACTATTGGAAATAGCACAGCAAATTATGGATTAAAAAAAAATTAACCAGGTATATTGCAAGGTATATTATGTACTGATGTTATGGTTTTTAGATTATCAGGGTTTCACTATCACATGAACACTTGTCATAACAAGTTAACATTTTTGTAAAAAATGTATTGACACATCTATAATCATGTACACATATGCTGTATAATATTAGGCATTAGCAATTGGTATGACAACAATATTTTTAGACAAACAAGTGTATTAAAACAGGCAATTCTCTTTTATTTAATCCATGAACAGAGGTAATGAGTGACTTGTCTTTTTGTTTTCACTTCTTTAGATTTAAGTACAAATCAACTTGCATTTTGCTTAATTAACATAATGCCAGTTCTTGATGTGTTTACCATAAAGGTGTATTATATTCAAGAATACGTGGCCAGTGACATCTGTGGGGTTATTGCCACCTTGAGATTTATTTTAAATACAAGTTTTAAGAGATAGTGTTACTGAATGTCAAATGTTTCAAACAATTTCAAGTTAGGGAATAACAAAATAATGCTCTTCTTGAGGAAACATTGTTTCTTAATATAAAAATAAATAATACACAAGTTACTATTGATAGTATACATACTTGAATCGAGTGACCCAGCTAAATGTAGATCTACACACCATAAACTGTGTTCATCTTGGAACTAATTAGCATCTAATATTCACCAGGTCAGATATCCACAGCTAGACGAGCATGTTAATAAATCTTTAAATAATTTACAACGAAAACCTAACGTTTCTTTATTGGTTTTTTTACATGTTCATTATAACGTACTGGCATTTAAAATATAAGGCAACAATGCTGTATTTTGAACATATATATCGTTAAACCACACATGGTTCATCCAACTCTACAAAACTACAAAAGCAGGCACGGGATATGTGAAATGTTGCACATTCTAATCAAATACATCACAAGATTTCTTTCCCCTACAACTCTGTTTCTGTTTCTGTGTGGAAAAATATTCAATTAGTATTTTTCTCAAATTTGGCATTTGCGCTCAATAAATACTTTGCATCAGACCATCACTTCTGTTGGAATGATCTAGTGATATGATTGCACATAATTACCTTATCTCGCCATCATATTAACATTTCTTTATGAATTCGCCCTTCACCATTCAGGGACAACATTTTACTGCTAGAAAATGTGTACACATTAAGCAAAATTACAAAGAATTCACATTTACAGGCTAATGGTACAATTCACTCTGACATTAGTTAACCTCCTGTTTCGCATAGACCTGATCTAGACATTTTGTATCATTGTAGCTACACACAAGTTTATAGTGTCTAGATTCTGTTGGCAACATTGAAAATACATTGAACGTTTCTCTTGGGTTGACTTGGCTCTGATGCCTAAGTCAATATCTACTCTTCAGCTTGTCTTATTACAGCATCAGGCCAAGCAGAACCAATCAACCAATCCTCTAACATATCCCTTCCAGCGGTGCATAGGCATCCACTTTCATGACATTTTGTTTGCCACTTGTCACGATTTCCAATACTTAATAATTTCATCAGTCATATAATAGATCTTTTTATCAGACACTTTTCAGCAAGATGACAACAAAACTGTGCTTTTGTTTGAAATATCAACCAGTTCTTATTCTGTTAATAAGTTTCAAATCAAGTATCAACCAGCCGAGATATATAATTTAAATCGGTTACATTTATGTTAATAAAACTAATAAAGCTGACAAAATAACACACTTTGTTTAACAAATAAACTGTCTGTAACACTGGCCCCCAAACTTAAAGAAACAAGAACACTGTAGCAACTGGGTGGCCGCAGTAATGAGGGGTGTCAGGGCGCCACGACATACCCCGACAGCGTCAGTGGTGAGGTCCAGGGGTCCCTTGCCCTGGATATACAGGTTGCTGACACAACCCTCTAGCATCTTCTCGTGCTGACCAAATGTCATGCCATCCAGGTTAGGCACGCCTCCTGAAGCATAACCAAATCAAATCAAATTTATTGTAACTCATTACAATACATACAATACAAATCAAATTTAGACAAATCCTATATAATAACATAATGAGCACAACAAGTGAAGAACATTATACTATGTTATATTCGCTACATAACAACCAATGTCAACCCTTTGGCAATACTGGCCGAACACGCTGCAATTAACCTATCCAGCAAGTGATATGTTGCCCAGAAAAACCTCCCGTCAAATCATCAGAAACCAGAGAAAGTGTGTGTGTGATAATTTAGATACATTTGCTGCAGTCTCTGATGATGATGTGCACAAGTTGGTTATGAATTCTAAGACAACCAGCTATGTTCTGGACCCCATGCCAACCAAACTGGTCAAATAGTATATTGATGCATTGGTGCCATTCCTTACACACATCATCAATTGCTCCATTGCTGCTGGGGAATTCCCACATGAATGGAAGACTGCACTTGTAGAGCCACTGCTTAAAAAGCAGGACTGGATCCTATTCCAACAAACTATCGCCCTGACAGACAGTCAGACATGTGGTCAGATACATTGAAAAGTATTTAAATGCAAATGCAAATACTTTTGACATTTCAAATGCAAATACATTTTGTTTATGTCAAATGCAAAATTAAATTTTCTCCTGTGACAGGTTAATCCTGTTTTCCATTTCCTGTGCCCATTGATGCACTGTCTTCCAATAAAATTAGAATAAGCCACCCACTGTTAATTAAATGCTTGCTAACCTGACCCTGCCAAAGGCCAACTGATAGATACACTGATCATCCATCTGATAATGACCCAAGTAGTTAATGATCAAAGCATGCAAATGCTGCAGTTGGTCAGCCAATAAAAGAGCCATCGGAAGGCCATTTGTCTCTCAGTGAATGTCATGCCTCGATGATCACTTAAGTAACATGAGTGACCTGTATCAACTACCTAGACCACGCAACAATTTAATTAAGTACAGATGTGATAACAGTTTTCATTGACATAATTAAATGCTATAAGTATTTGAAAAGTATTTGATTTTTCAAATACTTTTAAAATGTATTTAAATGCAAATAGTTTTGGCTCCAAATTTTCAAATGCAAATGCGAACACTGGATCAGTTGCATTTAAATGCATTTAAATGCAAATGCATTTGCATTTGACCCCATGTCTGCGCCCTGTGTCGAATCACCAGTATATCTCTAAATTATCAGAACGGGCTGTTGTAGACCAACTTTGCTTTCATTCAGAATGTGGATTTCCTTGTCACCTTGTCAGTCGGCGTATAGAGCTGGACATTCTACTGAAACTGCACTTGTTAAGGTCCAGTTTGACATTCTTTTAAACATGGACCAACAGAACACAACTGGTTTTAATTTACTTGTTGTTGACTTTTCATACTGGGGACCATAAGATTTTGTTGATTATTGTGAATTCTTCTTTTGGTGTATCAGGCACAGCTCTAAATTGGTTTTCGTCTTATCTTCAAATTAAATCAATTATTATTGATGGTACTGTGTCTGACCAGTTTAAACTTGATCAGGGAGTACCGCAAGAATCATGCCTCGGTCCTGTGGAATTCACACAGTATCTTAGCCCTATTTTTCATATCATTGATCAGCAAGGTAAGCTGGGGCATGTGTATGCTGATGACCATCAGGCGTACTGTAGTTGTAATGCCAATTCTATGGACAGTAATCACGAGTCTATGGAACGGTGCATTAGAGACATCAATAGCTAGATGCAAAGCATGAAACTTAAAACAAACAACTCCTAGACTGAATACATCTTAATTGGTTCTCCGTAACAACTGGAGAAAAAAACAGTTGTTGCGGAAAACGCCTAAAAGTGGTCTCATTTATGATTCTATCATTTTTGGTTCTCGAATTATTGCACAACATTACTCCGAACAGTGGCCATTTTGGAGTAAAGTCAAGAGTCATTGTCACACACGTTTGCCATAAAACACTTGGAGCAGTCAGCCGCACATTCTACAACAAGCAAATAAACATCAGTTGAGTAGTCACAACAAGGAACAGTAGATGACAGTCTCTCAAGACAGACATCAGCCATAGAGACAGGGAGAGGGGGAGAGAGTGACACAGAGAAAGGAGACAAGGAGAGAGGGAGAGCGAGGCAGAGAGAGAGAGGAAGAGCGATGGAGAGAGAGAGAGAAGGAGAGCGATGGAGAGAGAGGGAGAGCGAGTGAGAGAGAGGAAGAGGGAGGCATAGGGAGGAAGAGAGACAGTGGTGGAGAGATACCGAGGGGGAGAGAGAGAGGAGAGGAGAGAGGGGAAAGAGAGAGAGGGATGGAGAATGGTGGAGTGGAAGAGAGACAGACATACATAACATTCGGCATTTGATTGGCAGCCAGTGTAGTTCTTTTAGACGTGATGATTCTGGCTGCCATGTTTTGGATTCGCTGGTGTTTGTGAATGTGGTTTCGTGGTAGTCCAGCCAGTAACGCGTTCCTGTAGTCCAATCTAGATATGACGAAAGCGAGCACAAGTGGTTTAGTCGCATATGTTGTGAGGTATTGCCTCATACGACTGATGTTGTGGAAGTGCATATACGCTGTTCGGCAAATGGTACTTATGTGGTTAGTCATGTTGAGGGATTGAACAAAATAGAGCGCCCAGGTTGCTCGCACTTGAAGACGAAGTCAAAGTCGAGTCAAAAATACGAATCTCCTTTAGTAGTGACAATTTCTGTTTAGTACCAAACACCATGACATCTGTCTTCTGATCATTTAATTTCAGTAAATTGGTCCGAGACCATTCGCCAATTTCTTCTAGGCAACAGCACAAACGATCCATTGAGTTCAAGTTGGCCATCTCCACCAGGACAAAACGAAACATAAAGTTGCGTGTCGTCGGCATATATGTGATAATCCAAGCCGGATTTGCCAAGTGGTGTGATATATGCAGTGATCAGCAATGGCCCGAGTACGATGCCTTGCGGTACACCAAACGGCACAGCAGTTGGGGAGGATTTGACACTTCCAATACGAACGACTTGATGCCGACCGGACAAGTAAGATCTGAACCACTCAAGCGCAGCGCCAGTGGCACGGAATATGTGAGTGAGTCTGCTCAATAGAATTCCGTGGACTATGGTGTCGAAAGCGGCGGTCAAGTCAAGCATAACCAACACAACAACACAGCCACGTTCTACTGCAGACAGACTGTCATTGTGAACTTTAAGCAGAGCCGTTTCAGTTGAGTGATCTTGTCGATATGCCGATTGAAACTGGTCGTGCAAGTTGTTCTCTTGCATATGGACGTTCAGCTGTTTTGCTACAACGCGCTCGATTACTTTAGAAAGAAATGTCAGTTTCGATACAGGTCGATAATTCTGCATTGATTCTGGATTTAGTCCAGCCTTCTTGATGGCGAGATGCAGCCAGTCTTGTATTTATCTAGAACAACGGACGCGTGCGAATAAACTAAGCTGACCTGCATTATGATCGTATTGATCAACCAGTTCTTCTACGTTCAGCAAGTCAAGATCATCCGAACGGAACAGTGGAATGTCTTGTCGAAAAAAAACTACATTATTGTTGCGTAACTTGCAATATTTGATTTTCATCAAAAGAGTGCGATGTTGAACAATGTCTATGTTGAAACTCACCACAAAGTGGTCAGAAAGGCTCATATCCGTAACGGTAACATTTCGAACAAGGTGTTCGTCCTTGCTGCGGGTCATGAGTACATCCAAAGTGTGTCCTTTCCTGTGGGTTGGCCCGCGAACATGCAACACCATCCCTGTGGCATTCACAGAATTGGTCAGTCGCCGTGCGTCAACATTTGCAGCGTTGTCAATATGAAAGTTCAAATCTTCCATGATAATCAGAGGTCCAGGTTTTATGGCATACTGGTCGATGAAACGGTCCCATTCTTAAAAAAACACAGTTGTTGACAAGCCATTTTTCACTGATGGCGGGGGTCGGTAAATAACAACGATTCTCGTGGATGACGTAGGTGTTCAAAGGATCGAAACGCATCGGCATCGGTAACGGTATTTGTGTAAGACGATTTCGGCGTGTGCTTGATGGAATATCCATATGGTACAATGTATGTAATCACATTGGCGTCGCTCGAAGGCTTCAACCACGTTTCGCATATCGTCATCATATCGAGATGGTTTTCAAGTATATGATCCGCGATGGCGAGTGTTTTGTTCCGACACGATTGTGCGTTAACGTAGCATACTCGTACGCCTTGATCGCGCTGTACCTGTTTATATAATGGTAAAGTTATGAAATTTGGTACATTTCGGCTTGGTTGTGGCAACGTCGGTACTCTTGCGTAGTGAATTATTGTCCCGATCTGTTTTGCGACTTTACGACCGCCACGGTGTTTACGTTTCGTAGTCGAACGCTTGGAGATGCACAGTTGGTGAAAGAGAAGATTCACACAGCAGGTCACCGGAGATCTGATATACCTGGTTGCATGGGCGGCAGTTGACAACAAATGTGTCCTAGAATAACGCACCACTGATGTTGACACACACGCATGCTGAAGTGCGTCTTGCGACACTGAGTATCATCGGCGATTGCACAAAAGTTGTCCGTGGTCCGGTGTTATCCAAGAATAGACCAAAGCGTTCTGCTTGACAAGTTTGTAACCGGTTCTCAAGGCAAGCGTAGACGAATGTCGATTAAAAACTATAACAGTCCGGTACCAGTAATCATTTTCAAGTAAAATGTAAACGTCCGAAGTAATGTATGTACCTCTATACACGCACCTGAGAAATATGAAAAACGTTCCTTGAATTGAAATTGAAGACAGCTGTCGTGGGAGCTACTGCCAAGCACAACACCCCAGCTCCATGTCATGCCATGAATATGTAAAAACTAAAATCGACACACACCTCAGAAGGGCGGGATACTTGTAAATAAAAAAGGGTTGAACTCTCGATAAGCCAAAAGGCTTCCTTGTCCACCTGCCATCTAGAGTTAATCATCTGCGTGGCAATCTTGTTAAATAAGCAGAAATTATGCTGACGCGGCGGTGAACAATTTCAATAGCAACCCCCATCTTCTGATGTCACAGTTGAGCCAGGCAAGCAAGCGGAGAAACTGAAGAAAAATTGAAGTGAAGATACAGCGACATGGCGTAGCGGCAAAAAAAATCAACAGACCTCCCCCGCCCGTCTTCCCATTCCAGCAGTTGAGACGAGTTATAGGAGGCAGCGCAAGAGACAGCGAGAAGACGGTGAAATTACGGCTGTGCAATGACGAAACATTTTCAACAGCACCCCCCCCCTCCGCCCCATACTCCCCTTCACCCCCCCCCCCCCCCCAATCATCCGATGTCACCAGTCGAGCAGAGACAGTGGAGAAACTAAAGTTACGGCGGTGCAGCAGCAACACATTTTCTGCGACTACAGCATTTGGTTCGGCTCAGATCGAGAAACCCTCACCTGCACCTTAAGTTAAGTCTTAAGACTCACAAAAATGTATGATTACACCCCCGTGAGTTTCACAGAAACTCACTGAGGCTCACAACACACTTCCAATTATATACCTACCAACCCCACCTCCTTCACTGCAACAGCAAGACGTCTCTGGATGCAGTTTTTTTTGTGCGACAAATAGTGGCGCCACATCACGGGGCTTGGTTAATCAAGGCTAGAGGAAAATGATGTAGTTCCAACAGATGACATTACTGCTACTAGCAGTCCACGGACAGCCGTCTCAGATCTGCTGAACTGGGATGAAACGTACTTAAGAAAGTTCATTCCAGCACGATACAGACGCCTACAAACAATCATAGTTGTTGATGAGACGGTAGCTGTTTGAGTGTCAACACAGTGTGCTTGCGAGATCACCTAGAACAGCCTCAAGTAATCGTTTAGTTAGTTAATGGGTAGATGTAAACACCATCCCAATGAAAAACCACTGCACTTAATATTTTATCATACCTTTACAGACTTATGTTACGTATAAACATCGAATCAAACAGACATGCAAATAATATAGTAATTGTTGTAGATGTAGGCTCTCCATGCATAATCTTTCCGAATCATCTTTGTCAAACACGTCCGTAGATGAAAACAAGGCTGGCCTGGCTCACTGTCTCATCCATTACATGATGGAGCACGGTAAGCACCTGCCCGATGGATGTGAACTCGTCGTGGGTGGGGGATTTCACGACAACAAATGCCCAAAATCAACTGTTAGAGATGTTTTGCATTTAAATAAGGAAGCAGACACGCGCATCATAGTACATGCATGTGACAGTGACAAGCACGTTCAAGAGGACAGTGAACGTGTACACAGACACACGTGTCTCCCTCGTGTTGCTTCTCTTTATGGCCTCATATTACATGCATGTGACAGTGACAAGCACGTTCAACAGGACAGTGGTCGTGTACGTAGACACACGTGTATTCCTCGTGCTGCTTCTCTTTATGGCCTCATATTACATGCATGTGACAGTGACAAGCACGTTCAACAGGACAGTGGTCGTGTACACAGACACACGTGTCTTCCTCATGTTGCTTCTCTTTGTGGCCTTATATTACATGCATATGACAGGGACAAGCACGTTCAAGAGGACTGTGAACGTGTACACAGACACACGTGTCTCCCTCGTGTTGCTTCTCTTTATGGCCTCATATTACATGCATGTGACAGTGACAAGCACGTTCAACAGGACAGTGGTCGTGTACACAGACACACGTGTCTTCCTCGTGTTGCTTCTCTTTATGGCCTCATATTACATGCATGTGACAGTGACAAGCACGTTCAAGAGGGCAGTGTTCGTGTACACAGACACACGTGTCTTCCTCGTGTTGCTTCTCTTTATGGCCTCATATTACATGCATGTGACAGAGACAAGCACGTTCAAGAGGACAGTGTTCGTGTACACAGACACACGTGTCTTCCTCGTGTTGCTTCTCTTTATGGCCTCATATTCATGCATGTGACAGTGACAAGCACGTTCAAGGGGGCAGTGTTCGTGTACACAGACACACGTGTCTTCCTCGTGTTGCTTCTCTTTATGGCCTCATATTACATGCATGTGACAGAGACAAGCACGTTCAAGAGGACAGTGTTCGTGTACACAGACACACGTGTCTTCCTCGTGTTGCTTCTCTTTATGGCCTCATATTCATGCATGTGACAGTGACAAGCACTTTCAAGAGGACAGTGTTCGTGTACACAGACACACGTGTCTTCCTCGTGTTGCTTCTCTTTATGGCCTCATATTCATGCATGTGACAGTGACAAGCACGTTCAAGAGGACAGTGGTCGTGTACACATACACACGTGTCTTCCTCATGTTGCTTCTCTTTATGGCCTCATATTACATCAGGGGCGTAGGCAGGATTTTGTATTGGAGCGGGCCATCTGGCATTCAAGCAAGCAATGAGTAACGGGATATGACACACGCACGCACGCACGCACGCATGCACGCACACACACACACACACACGTATGTATGTATATAATTATTATATGTGTGTGCTTGTGTGTGTGCGTGCGTGCGTGCGTGCTTGCGTGTGTGTGATGAGTCGCTGGCGTTCAACCAATATTTCACAAAAAATCCATACCGCTCTGGCGGCGTCGAGTGAGCTTCACAAAAATGTTCCTGTCATGTGTAACGTTGTCGCTTATTAAAATTAATTAATTCACAATACGAAGTTCGGACTACTCAGTGGAAAATCGACTACATAAATTGCTTTGGCCGTTTTGGCAGGTTGCAACTTGATCTTAGTCTAGTAACTAATCATCTTGCCGGGCAACTATCATTTTGCATCCTTGTGTTGATATATTAATAGGCATTAGCCATCAAACACATTGTGAATGATGACATATTCGTTGCCCAGTAACCTCTTGGACTGCAACCTGCTGGATGCTTATCGCCTACGGCAGAAGTAACGGGATTCCTCTACTTTTGGTAACTCAATCCCATTTGAATGATGACAAATGTCTTTGCCAAAGACGTGGAAGTCATACACAGGCACCCCTATAACCTCTGTACCTTTTCACTCTATAAATCAGGTAACCAGTTATATGTCTTCAGTCTCCTATACCCTCCTAATTTTCCGGGATTGGGGGGGGGCATGGCCCCCTTGGCCCCCCTCTGGCTACACCACTGTAGTACATGCATGTGACAGTGACAAGCACGTTCAAGAGGACAGTGGTCGTGTACATAGACACACGCGTCTTCCTCATGTTGTTTCTCTTTATGGCCTCATATTACATGCATGTGACAGTGACAAGCACGTTCAAGAGGACAGTGGTCGTGTACATAGACACACGCGTCTTCCTCATGTTGCTTCTATTTATGGCTGGATTCAGTAAAACCAACTATTGGGTTGTACTTGGTAATGTTGTAAGAGATGGCACTACTTTGAACACACAGAAGTGCTCATCTGCAGGTGGTGTGGTGTTCTATATATATATATATATATATATATATATATATATATCAGTTTGGAGGTGAACACATATTGTGAACGCATTGTGCTAAACCATTAATGTAAGTAAAAAACAATCTGGAGTTTCAGCGCCATTCCGCTCCGCATAGACGTGCCTTCCTCGTGTTGCTTCTCTTTTTGACTTCATATTACATGCATGTGACAGTGACAAGCACGTTCAAGAGGACAGTGGTCGTGTACATAGACACACGTGTCTTCCTCATGTAGCTTCTCTTTATGGCCTCATATTACATGCATGAGATGCATGGCCGGATTCAGTGGTGTTCTATATATATATATATATATATATATATATATATATATATATATATATATATATATATATATATATATATCAGTTTGGAGGTGAACACATATTGTGAACGCATTATGCTAAACCATTAATGTAAGTAAAAAACAATCTGGAGCTTCAGCGCCATTCCGCTCCGTTGGGTCTCGACAGCGGAAGACGGGGGGGGGGGGGGTAGTTCTTGAAAATTATTATTCTGCATCGCGCCGCGGTAATTTAAACTTCTCCGCTGCCTCGGCTCTCGGCTGACATCGAAGACGAGGGGTGGCGGTGGGAATATTTCTCGCGGGCCGCAGCGACGTTCAACATTTTCGAAGCTCATCAAAAACCTCCAGTTGCACCTCATTGACAATCGCCTCGAAAAAAAAACATCTTATGGATTCCAGAATACTTCGATTTGCCCATTGACGCTCGCCAAAAACCCACATGCACGCTCAGATTTATTCGGGGGGGGGAGGCAGAACCATAATATGTCTGCCCTCAGCGAAATTCCAGGGGCAGTTACCCCTTTGCACCCTGTTCCCACGCATATGACTCACCATAGAAACGAGCGCAGTGGCTCGCAGCAGCATCTTAATTGTATATTAGAGTGTGCACGTGTCTTTTACGACCAGCACGTGACTCCAAACTTGTCAATGTGACGATGATAAAGAAAACGATAGGGCCGAACTATTGTCCAGTGGCAGACCAACGGATGTGGAATATTTTATGAACTATGTGCGATCAACAGTAACATTGAAGGCATTCCGGCAAACATCTAACTCACCTATTTTGCTTCTAATATGGGATCGGGCAAGTATTTTGTTATAAAAAGCAATTTTTGACCTAATACCAGTTTTTAATTAATATCTTGAATCTCATAATATTATACCTGTCCAAGGACAACAACATATACATTTAGTACGCAAAATTAAGATGGATATGAATGATAGTTTTAGACATATCATGTTTTCAAAATGAGGTTTTAGCAGTTTAGCACCTGGCAGGAGACAAACACAAACTTTAAAAATACAACTCAGGCAAATAAATATATGAACACTTGGAAGATACATTTTATATGTAGGCATTAAAACCAGTTTCATTGAGCTGTATTGTGTTGTTTGGTTTTTATCTGACTTTTTGTGACTGGGTTTCCTTTCCCTGATCACCTTGAAAATCTGTATTCGCATATTTAACACAGTCACTGTTTCTTTGTACTTTTGTAAATTTGGATATTCGTTTTAAAATATATTAATGTACATTTCAAAATGATTTGGTCGTATAACAAAAGGAACAACTAAATGTCGTCGATCTCGGTCCGCCGCGCATTCTACCATCGACATTACTTTATTATATGATATTATATTTGCTTTAATTTGACATATAACGTAAATATGTACATTATTTCCAAAGTAGAGTAAAAAATATATATTATTCAGTAAATACGATTTCCCATGCGTATCCATAGATCGTATGTGCAATTTGAAAGTCGGTCTAAATAGCAACGACATGCCAACATAATTATTATCGCCGGTCGGACATGGGCATAGCAGCACCGTTTGCCGACATTCCTGTTATTGACTAAATATTTCGTGATTCCCTAATCGTTTTTAACGTAACACATACATGTTACAGTATACATAAAACATATTCGATCATATAAAGTGAGATAACAAACAGCGAAAATAGCACAAAGAATGTTTAGCAAAATATCAGTTAACGACGGGCATCGCGTGCCTCTCACATCAAAGATCGACTTGTACTATAGCGCCCATTGCTAATGGTGTGTGGATCAGTCTATTTTATCGCGATGGGAGATCCACTTTTAACAGTAAACAAATATTCAAATTATTCGCTACGCGTTATCAATACAATATTATTTGTTGTGTAGATCATATTTGTTTGCAATTAGGAACCACAATATGCCGTAATATCTTGCATACGCATCGACAAAAATATTATAAACATAACTAACGGCACGAGTACCTAAGCGTCGGTACTCGGGTAAAATTCACAAATCTTTTACCTTTCAAGTGTCGGCGCGGCAACAAATTTAATGTAGCTAGCCGCTCACCGCCCGATTGTCTACGCTGCGACGCATCTCGACGGTCGTAGCCAAATCGCGTATGATCGTAAAGGTAGGTAAAGGTAAGTTCTTATACAGCGCAGTATCCAGTCCTCAGGACTGCTCAAAGCGCTTTACACTTTACTCCCTGGCAGACCAATCGAACACCGTCTCGACTTCTCTGGGAAGAATTCAGCCACGCTGCAATTAATGCGCGAAGACTATTCGTACACAAATATCCACCACTGTCTATCGCCAAATATCCACCACTGTCTATTCATACAGCTGGGTGAACTGAAGCAATGTAGAGTAAACGAACTTGCCCTCTGGATTCGAACCCACGTTCTCTCAGTTGAGAGTCCGGAGCTCTTAACGCTGCGCGACTGCGCTCTACATAAGCTTGTGACTGGCCTACGACTGACCGCCGCACACCGCTACGATTGTTCAAAACTGGATATTATAAACCTAGCGTTATTCTTATATTCACCATAAATGTTACTATTATTGGACACACCAACTTTTTCTAGATTCTAGAACATTTCACTGCTACTGCGTACAAACGTAACTTCCCGGTTAGCTGTGACGCAGCGAAGGGCAAATTGCCGTTAGAAACTATTATATGTGTTTGTTATGGTAATTACCAACAAAACAAGTCGAAAATGTAGGCGTACATTTGTGTTGGTAAATTAGGCATAGTACAAATTAAAACAAATACATCGCAATTACAATTGCAATTTTTAAGTTGATAACGAAGATTATGATTACCATATGTGTTCTTTGTAAATAAATGTTGCTCGAACAACTTTATTATTTGCAATATTTGTAGAAGACGACTGTTCATTGCAATACAATTTTGTACAAACGAAGTAATACCATTGAGAGTGGTGTGCATCGAGTTTTAACCAACTTTGAAGGCGTGATGCAAAGCCTGTTACAGAGTAGATTGTACACGACGGTCTATATAGCGTGCATGAGAGGAATGAAGACGGAAAATTGTACAGTTTCCGAGAATCACATCGAAGAAGTTAATTATGCCTTCGACCGGTATTGGACCAGTCGGGGTGTCCTATGTTGGACCACTGGTCCAATATAAGACACCCGTGGTCCACTATACGTACCATCCCAACACACATGATATATGAAAATGTGTCATATTGAAGTTTCTGCATGTGTATATTAGACTCCTACTTATGGCTCGGGGCCTTGTTGAGTAAGAGGGGAGGCCTACATTTTTAAACACGGGGTATATTATTTTCTGAAATATTCACTTTGTTGGACAGTTTTGCTGGAATATGCGGGAAATTAAAAAAATAATATTTGTTTCTTCAAAACACCTCATTATTTTATTGATAATACAATCACCACACGTTGCTTAAAGTTTGATAGACATGACTATTATTTTCACAGACAATCAAGAATGTGACACTGCCTCTTATTTTGTTAGCAATGGTCAATAATTGCATTACCGTGGCAACATTTTAATTTTTTGTTAGCGAAATCTCACCACATATACCAACATTTGATTGGTAAGTTGATGTGCTTTGTAAAATGTATAGGTTTTCATAAGTTATTATTATATTATATCAAGGAAATACTTGGGAATGTCGCATCTGTTTGATTGATTGAGGCTACAAATTATATTTTCCAGAGGCAATTACGGAAAGTGGACACAAGAGGAACTGGATAGAGCGGTCATGTCATTCAGAAATGGAGACGCCGGCCTCAACGCAACTAGCAGGACCTATGGGATTCCGAAGGCTACCCTGAAGCGGCACCTAAACAACAAAAACAAAATCGCTAATGGTCCAAGAAAGTATTTTAGTCGCCCTTGCCCTCTGCCGCCAGAGTTTGAGAAAATGCTGGTGGAGCATGTTTAGAACTGGAGAATATGCTGATTGGTATGACCAGGAAAGATTTTATGGATATGGCATATCAGTTGGCTGAAGCGAGTGGGATAAGGCATTGCACTGAAAAACAAGCAGCTAGCAGACATTGAAATCGTGATTTTATGAGGAGACACCATGAACTCTCCCTCCGTCAAGCCGAGGCAACTTCTATTACGAGAGCCAAAGGGTTCAATCGTGAGAGTTTGCATGAGTTCTACAATAAACTAGAAACTTTCGTTGACACGTGCTGATTCGATGCTACAAACATCTTTAACGTGGATGAATCGGGTATAACAACTGTGCAGAAGCCTGGCCGGGTCCTTGGGAAAATAGAAAAAAACAAATCGGATCTCTTACTAGTGGTGAGAGAGGCTTTACTACAACAGTGGTGTGTACCATGAGTGCAGGGGCAACTATGTTCCACCAATGATAATTTCAGGCGTAAACGCATTATAGAATCACTGGAAGCGTCAAAGTGAATAATGAATCAGGCTGGATGAACAAGGAACTCTTCGTTGTCTGGCTGAAGCACTTTGTATGTCATGTTGGCTGCACCAAAGACAAACATGTTCTGTTGATTCTTGACGGTCATTCGTCACACACGCCCGGGACCATGGAGTCGTCATATTATATCTTCCTCCACACACAACGCACCGTCTCCAACCTCTTGATCAGGTTTTCTATAAACCTGTGATGACATATTACAATGAGGAATGTGACACTTGGCTGAGGACCAAACAAACTACAGTCACCATCTCCTCAGTCTGCCGTATCTTCGGAAGGGCATACGTACGCTCTGCTTCCATGACAACTGCTGCCAATGGTTTCAAGTGCACAAGCATTTGGCCTTGTGATCGGAACATATGGACTGATGCAGATTTCGCCGCGGCTGGAAGGTTCAAGTTGTCCTACTCGGAAACTGGTATAGATGTTCCATCGAATTCTGCCAGAGATGGCACTATGCAGAATGACAACTCGTCAAATACAACAAACTCGTCCGCGAGCGAGCAACAGTCCAACAACCGAAGCCTGTCCACGTGCGACCGACAGTCCAATGATCCACGTCCGCCCACAAACAAGCAACAGCTCAATGAGCTGAGGTCATCCACAAGCACCAGGCAGAATAGTTTCAGGCATGTCACAACCAACCCATGCCCATCAATGAGCGATCAACAGTCTAACAAACCCAGCCTGTTCGCAAATGAGCAACAACACTCTAATGACCCAAGCCCGTCTACAAGCGAGCAACAATCCAACAACCAAAACCTGTCCACGAGCGAGCAACAGTCCAATGATCCATGCCCATCCAAAAGCAGCAGACAGAGTGGTTTCTGGTGTGTCGCAACCAGTGCAGATGGACGTTGTTTCTTCCGAGCCGTTGTTATTTGTCAAGATCTCGGTATGCAGTATGCAGAAAGAGACAACGATGGCAATTTAAAGGACCTGCGAATGAGAATGCGAGAAATGACTTCCGCTGATGCGCTACGATCCAACATGATTGCACATATACTAGACAACTGTGGCCTTTATGAAAACATTGATGAGAGGATGGTGAACGCAGATCTACCTCAGAGACTGTGTTACGCCTGTATCGAGGACAGAATCGCATCGATGGCGAATCCCAGTGAAATGATTGGGGATATAGAGATCGTTGCAACGGCACGCTGTCTACAACGATCAGTGCATGACTGCGTTGGAGAGAGTGTACTTGAATTTGGGACGGAATTTCAGGAGTGCAATTATGGTCAAATACATAAATCTGAGTGAAGATGCTGGTCATTATGAAGCATTAGTCCCAATCACGGGGCAGCTGACTGATCAACCAGAGCTGCGTTGAAAGGTCATCACTCCTGCAATGCTGTCTCCCATCCCAAAACCAGCGATTTCTATGGTCAAGAGAAGAACCACCAAGTCGGAAATCATAACCTCCAGTCCCTATAAAAAACTTTAACAACAAAAGTCAAAAGGCACAAAAGTAGGCATAAATCAACAGTTGGCAAAATAAATAGAAAGACAACAGATCCAATTAAGATAAAAAAGACAAAAACGGCAGCTTTCTCCTGCCAGCCAAAACGAAAAAAGCGGTCAATGTGACAACGAGTCTTGGTACTGTGTACCGAACAGCGAAAATAAACCATGGTGAAATTTGTACACTGTGGGATATGGACAGATATGAGTTGTGCTGGTGGCCTGCCCTATAACTATGGATGTGACATGCGTCAGTAAAAGATCGTATTCCTAATTTGGTGATCAGGGACCATCAATTACTGACTGGTATCTTTTTGCCATTACTAGACACTCTACTGGCCATTATATTCCGTTGGTTTGTTCGTTTATCCGTGACAGACTCTATCATGGCAATCACTTCGTTGGCGTATTCTTCTATTCGTGACAAAATATAACTGTTTGTTCTCAGTTCAGATTTAAATTGTGTCAAATCTATTTGGCGTTTAGTCGTCACATGTCATTTGTATGCTCACTGGAACGCCGTAATTTTCGTCATTTATGCATTAAGCGACTATCTTCTTATCAGTCTGAAGTGGGTGCTGAACCTTGGTTTCTTTCAAAGCATCAAGACAGATGACGTCTATCGAACCAGAAGCACCTATATCGGACCACCTGGTCCAATATCAGAACCACTGTAGTCCAATATATGTCACCCGTTACCAAACACTTTTTTGTATTTTGTGGAAAAAAATAACAAATGCATTGACCCTATTTCCTGCTTGCACACAGAGCTTGTAGTAACTCGTGGCCTGATCCTTGATAATCCCCGATATCACGTACAGGAATGGATAAAGAGGGCTCAGAAGTTAGGGGGTTCAATATCGGTGCACTTCCCCTACGCAATTAACGAGTGGAAACAATCGATATGGCCATAACAGAGGGTGGTCTTTCTCAAGACAAACGCACAGACGGTGCTTGTTTAATAAATCCTTCATATGATTGAGCGTGTTGACAAGACGGCATGCTGATATGGACATTGCGCGTCTTCAGGTTCAACAGCAGTCACGTGGGCACGGAGGCCCGGTTGAGAAAATGGTGGGGAGGCGATCAAGTGGCGCCACGTTGCGTAATTTTGGTGACCCATCTTCGAGTGACAAATGTTCAGTTTTTGATCGATGTAAGTGTATATTTTATAAGGAAGCGTGTACGCATGTCGGACGCATGGGACGAAGTTTGGCGGTTCTATGTAGTCGTTTTGATGGTTAGGTGAGAAAGTAAAAGATCGTCCCAGGCCCCGCCCGTCCCTTGTTATTTTATGGACCACTTTCACTTCTGGTCTCATCACAGGGAAATGAAAAAACAGCCTTTTATTGGTTCGTCTACTTTTTTTATACAACTGAAACACCAAAAATGTGTGGCTTGCTTCCACTTAATTAAATGGTACTATTGGGAATCTTCATTGTGAACATAAATAAATACAGTAGATCCACACAAATTATATATAACGGGCGCTGCGTGTGATTTCAACCAGGGGAGGGGGCAACTCTCGACTGAGAAAACGCGGGTTCGAATCCTGTGCGGCGGTGTTGAACCTTGGGCAAGTTCGTTTATTCTACATTGCTTCAGTTCACTCAGCTGTATGAATGAGTACCTGGCTATGGACAGTGGTGGATATTTGTGTACGAATAGTCTTCGCGCATTAATTGCAGCGTGGCTGAATGCTTCCCAAAAAAGTTCAGATGGTGTTCGATTGAACAGGTCTGCCAGGGAGTAAAGTGTAAAGCGCTTTGAGCAGTCCTAAGGACTGGATACTGCGCTAAATAAGAACTTACCTTTTGCATTGTGGTCACATATTTGGCAGACTACGACTTATTTGTTGAAATAAAGCATTTAATTGTCACAGACACATAATGCTATTGACGCAATAATAAACAGTTCATTATAACGTGACTTATCAGGTAGATTTTATTCAAACATAATTTCTGTAGTGCATACAACACACTTATGTATAGGAGCTAGCCGTTAACATGACGACATCGATCTACCACTAGTGGCCATGAAAGACAACGCTGCGGCCCACACGCTGTTTGATGTAGATTTGCCTAACTCACTGCAGTGGCAAAGACACGCATATCAATGTGGTGTGACGTCACAACAAACATTCTGACCAATGAGTGGTATCTACCAAAACACCATGCCTTGGACTGGGCTTAAAGTAAAACAAATATACATGAACGATTTTGAAGTATGTACACTTCAAGTTACCTCATTATGGTACAACTAACTGCATACACTTTAAAAATAGTCTAAGTTAATTAAACTACTATAACGTTAATCACTTGTTAAATGGAATGGTGACATTGACCTTCAATGAATTCTGGACCACAGTACACCGCTGAGCAAATACCAAATGTGACTCGTACACATGTTGTACCATCACGTACACACAGTAGAGCAATCAAGTGAGACAATGGGTGTATGGTCAACATAATTATACAAATAAATAACGATGTTTACAGATACGAAATGATACCATATACATCATACACATAGAGAACATATAATGCTAAATAATACAAACAATTATTACCATATATACCCGGTACTAAAACATCTCATTTTCCTTGTAACATCGCAAATATTGATTGTGACATGTTCTGCTAATAGAGAAATGACTAGCTTGTTAACATCGCTTCTCAATTACAGTATTTGTTTTATAAATATAAAAAAACTATTCTAAACATTCCAAAGCAATGACGTTTTATGTTAAAATTTAACCGGTTATGCAAATGTTGGAGTACGCGTATTTTTTTACCATAAATTAGCAACATCTGCCTTAGATAGTAACCTCACATGGTAAACGTGAACGACACATGAAGACATAACACAGCATAGCAATAACACATGAGACACAATAAATAGGCAGTTCAACAAAAAATCTCTCGTTCTACGCAATGATTTTTTCAACACAGACTAACTTAAACCTAAGAACATAATCATCCCCCCCTAATGCATCCTTCAATGTTAAAACAGCAAGTGAAACACAGCTGTCATCAAATCGATGACATTTAGCATAAATTGGATCAAATTTCAAAAAAGAAAACAACATGGATAATGTTCAGCCTAACACAATCCAACAGTGAATGAGATAAGTGACCAGAAATAAGCCACCAAAACACAAGTTAAAACAAACCACTACACAGGTGCCAGTGAAAAAAGTTACTCTGCACCGACTGGCTTTCTGTACACGATGCAGGAACCAGCTGGCAGGTTTTGTTGAAGTGCCTACAATATAATGTCAAATAAAGTCATATATCGGAATGAAACTTTTATATACAGAACACGGTTTTATCTAGTGCTAATGATAACTTAAACATCTAAACAAAATAACTACAAATGAATAATTGACCTTTTCTTTCCCGTGAGCATTCATTAAGAGACAGCTAATTTACTACCATGATAAATATGTAGAATTAAATATATGTCGATTATGACTGTGTTTGGCTTTGTACATTCAGACAATCGTCAATCATACTACACTGTATATACATCAAACACAACAGTATCTAATAATAACAGTATTGTCTAAGTATGCAATCAAATTGCTAGGCTAAAAATAAGGAATACAATATACTAACAGTAAGAAATAAACTAAAATACACACGGCAAAATTACCTTCCATAAGATATATATATATATTGATGACAAAAAAGCATAAGCAGAAAGGTCAAGTGCAAGTGTGATTAGACGTAAGTTTTGACGTAATAGAGGTAAAAGTCTCGAGCAGGCGCCGCAGTGTCACAGTCAGTTGTGTTGACCAGACTAACAACAGAAGATAACACTTTACTGATTTATGTAGTTAACCCATCAAGTAGTTCTGCCATCATTGACTGCAATATGTATAAACGTGTGCACGCACGCATCACTCGTGCACACATGCGAATATGAAGACAATCCAAGTTGACTCCATCATATAAAAATATTGATAACAAAAACATGTTTCTATAATTTATATTAAATATATCATATATTAATATGTCTCTACCACGTAAACTAATATTAATATTTGACAAGACCAGTCAATGTTGTTTGAGATTTATAAAACACACTTTCTGGTCTGTTTTGACAGTTGCTGTTGACAAAGTGTGGACGATTTAGATATAATGTTTCTTTGTTTGAGCTGCGCTGACTTCGACTGTTGCTACAATGTGATACATTTAAGGCTTAGTTTACAATGAGTCAGTCTGACCTTGGGTCAATCCGTTGTACACAACACGAGGGGTAAACATCAACGCTACCCAGTTTATAACGCCACAACTTAACTAACGACTGTCTAAATAAACACAAACACACAATACGGGGACATTTGTCACATCCGGCGACACTGCGACATAATTTAACGGCGTTTTCGGGAGTCGAACCCTTTCTGGGGCCTTCACACCCATAAAGTCACTGCCCTGATATGACGTCGGTGTATCGCAGGTTATAACCCCCGAGCAACAAGGGTCGGGTTCTCTTTGACATCGCGGGGTAAACCGGGGAAAGAAGGGTGAATGACCAGGACTAAGTTAATTGATCTACTTACCATCCATACTCTGTCACCAAACTTAACTCGTCCTCCAGAGTTAAGATTACACTCATTACAAGGCACAATTACAACAACACTAACTTCACGACTACAACTTCCGGTGTAATTATTTACCACCAATTACGTGTGGATTCGTAAAGAAACGTGGGCTTTGTAATTGTAACTTGACCACGAAACAGATCCACTTTTGGTGATCTTCTAAAAGATGACAAATTAGCGGTGCACCTGTCAAAGTTTGTCACGTAGGTGTGTTTAGTTTAGTGACACATGAACTGAAACATGTGTCGTGTCAATGTCAACACACATATAAAAGGGCTTACTTACATGAGGGTTAACCCCCTCCATGCCCTCAGCGTCTCCGTCACGTGACCCTCTACAGACGATGTCAACTTGCCGTAACTTGTCTCAACATCTGTAAATTGTAAACAAACCTTTGAGTTATGATTGTCGTCAAAACTTTGTTTATTTCGGCAGCTGTAAAAGTTAATTGTTTGAGATCAACGCAAACATCAAAACTAAAACGAGTCATATAAAATGTCATCCAAGACAATAAACTGATTTGACGCATCGAGTCGCACAAATTTGCGATGTTTTTACGGGATATTTTTGTACAAAAGTTAAAAAGTAATCAACTGAGAAATAAACTCGATCAGCCACAACAAAGTGTCAGTTTCAGGGTGATCATATCGGGGTTATTTATGTTGGGGTAAAATGTAGTCAATTACATAACATAAGATAAAGGAATGCTACAAAGAAGTATAAATTCTACCATTTAATAAAATTAGACGTGTACGTCTCTTACCAGAAATGTGTCAACCCGGGACACGTGTCCCAGATTGTCCGACACACGTCCCAAATGTGTCGTCTGTGAGGCAACACTGCCATCCTGTCAACAAGAAACATTTTCTTATTAACTGTGTAACGGCCCACGACAGACGTTCACATCAACATAAGTTACTTGACAATGTCACATCTTTGAACTGTTGTGTGACATTGTTGTCACCAAAGCTTGTATTTACCCTAGTGCTTTAAGGTGTCTCAACGACTGGAGGCCGTGACAGAGACGTGTGATGGTGGCTCTGACACCAAAGATGGCATTGAAGTGGAGACTGAAAGCAAAAAGTATAAATTATATGAGTGATTCACCACTGTAAATTATATCTCTGAATTAATACAACTCACACAGTATCTAATTCACGACTCGTTAATTACATCATATGATATGTAGGGGAAGTAGGGGCATGTCCGCGAAATACAGCTTATTTTCATAAGCATTTTCGAACAATTCGGAAATGATCACGTGTTGGATGCTTGGGGCATGACCCCACACGCCTGTGCAGACATACCCCACAAGCTGTGCAGACATGCCTTGTTTTTCGGCGGTTATATGTAACACAATGTAATACATTTAGATACGTCAACTGCTTAGTGCGGGTATTACTGGAAATGTCGATATTAGATACTACATGATGATTATTTATAATTACTTCACATAAATCATCCGCTGCTTCAATGTGCATTAAACTGTATCATGTTGACCTCACATTTTGCCACGTTGCATATCATTAGCCTATAGGTTAAATAACACTGCAACTGATCAAGGCTAATAGCTGGCGTGATTGCTTCAGGTGCACAATGGTGAGATGTTATAGGAAGAAAACCAACAAACAGTCATGGAGTGATGAAAACATGCGACTGGCTATTGAGCTGTGGAACAAGGGGGGGCGTTGGATATCACCAGATTGCGAAACAATTCAATGTGCCCTGGTCAACGCTGCGATATCGAATAAAGAATAAGAACAAAATCATAACCGGCGCTAAAAAATGTTTTGCAGGGGGGTTTAGAACCATCTTCTCTGAGGAACAAGAAGACAAATTGTGTTTGTACATCCTCCGTATGGAAGGTCTTATTTGGACTGAGCAGAGATGACATACGGCATGTCGCTTACCAGATGAAAACACAGGAAATGAATTTGTTATTCTCGAAAACGCCTAAAAGTGGTCTCATTTATGGTGCTACTACTTTTGGTTCTCGAGTTATTGCACAACCTTTCTCTGGACAGCGGCCATCTTGGTTTTGTCCCATATGACTGTCACATAGGGGGCTCAGCTTGGCTCCCATGGAAAAATGAAATGTCACGGCCATATCTAACGCTACTCCAAAAATGGTGATTGTGGAAAGATGTGAACAATTATAAGATTAAGCCCCCTGACTAATGGCCTATTACAATCTATCAAGGCGGGTGGGATGCAGGAATTTGGGATGGGCTCAGCTCAAAATGAACTGCATTTTAAAAGGGGCAGGATCCAAGTGTTACACATTTGGAGTTGGGTCCATTCTCAGTGTTCAACTTTACGAAAAAAATTATTTTGTGTACAAAATGTGCATTAAATTTAGGTGCAAATGATTGGAGAATAAAACAAATTCCAGTGAACAAGAATATTCAAGACAACTAGGAGGCATTGATCTGTGCTGTGAAGATGTCAAAAACAATTTCTTCAGACCAATAAGAAATAAACATTCCCGTAATTTAACAGCATGATATTAGGTCGGGCGGCAAAGATTTGTTTTCCCTCATGCTGCTTGGATTGATACAGCTAAGCTAATCAATTATTATAACTGTCAACTCTCCCGTGAAATCTGGGAGTCGCCCGGAATACTGATCAATCTCCCGGATTTTCTCTCGAAATCTCCAACAACACCCCGTCTTCGAGACAGCGCGACACCATGGGAGATGTGCCGAGACGTGCTGAACCAAAAAATCTCCAACAGCACCCACCCCAATCTTCCTTTGTCAAGATCCGAGATATATGGAAAGCATGCTGAACCCCTGAGGAATCTCCCGGATTTCAACAAAAAAGTTGCCAGGTATAAATTATATATTTTCCTTGTCATGTTGTAAGAACTTCTAGGGTCAGGTATGTTTAAAATGTCAGACAAGTATCCAAAAATAAAAATAAATTATCCTGGTACGATTTAACCATTGGAGTAGAATATCATATTTAGACACATCTGCCTGATTCACAGTGTGAACGTTGTTGTCTGTTTATTGCTCTCACACAGACTGCAATATTTACACTTGTCGTTGACGTGAATAATACAGACGGCGTATTGCACACAACAGTGTAATCCACTTACTTGAACATGTAGTGCCATCAAACATATAACCGTACAAGCATGTCATACATTGATCAGCAATGGTGCAGTAATCACAGATGTCAGCACAAGCTGAAAGCAGAAGAACTTGGCATTACACCCAGAATTGTATGTGGTTCACAGAAACACTGCAACGTCTCAGCATCCCTCGGTTCCACTGCGACATACATCAAGAAGGCTGCATGTTTATCTGCAAGGCAACCAGATAACATTTACATGTGTCCGCTGTACAGCTCGTCTTTGTTCTGCAATGTAGAATGTGTGATATAGATTTCAATATGCATTTGCAGCACAGTATTGTAATTTTGTGAGTGCATTGTGCTATTCCGCTAACAATGCAGTTGTTTGTGTTGGACTCCCCATGATAATTTACGTGTAGGGAAGGACATTACTGGAAACTCAACACACCATTTTGTCTAGTGGTGTTGCACCACCAGCACAAAGTACAACAAATAACCAATGTTGAAGTTGAACTTGTATTAATATCAAACACTGTAGAATGCAGTACATACCTATACATGTCTTTGAAGTACTGCCATAAACTAAGGGTGACTTGCAAGAATCATTGTCACACACGTTTGCCACAGAACACTTGGAGCAGTCAGCCGCACATTCTACAACAAGCAAATAAACATCAGTTGAGCAGTCACAACAAGGAAAAATAGATGTCACAGTCCCTCAAGACAGACATCAGCCATAGAGACAGGGAGAGGGGCAGAGAGTGACACAGAGAATGGAGACAAGGAGAGAGGGAGAGCGAGGCAGAGAGAGAGGAAGAGCGATGGAAGAGGGAGGCAGAGGGAGGGAGAGAGAGAGAGGGTGAGAGAGACAGAACAGGAGAGGGAGAGAGGGGGGAGAGAGGGGAGAGAGGGGAGAGAGGGGAGAGAGAGGAGGGATGGAGAATGATGGAGAGGAAGAGAGACAGACATACATAACATATAATATTCACATATTGCAGACATTTCATTACCATCTTTCTGGTAGATGTTTAATTATCAAGTCTCGCAGGACTATCCCTACCCTGTCGCCCCCTTACACGAATATATCATAACAACTTACGACACATTATTGTCAACTTTTATGTACTGCACTACACGGAACAGTACACCAGGCCTTAGAGAGACGATGATCTCGCTGACTGCAGATCCATAGTCCTTCACTCAGTTCACATGCAGTGCATTGAGCGAATTGATTTGCTTATCAGCAAGACATGTGGTTCTGCAACTGTCAACGATGCAAGGCATCGACTCTTCTCCAGTGACAGTCGTCAACCACCCAGGCTGCCCTCTTCGAACATATCAAGAGGTACTTATTCCAAGCCTCTTTCATCTGGAAGCAGTCAACCGCTAGCCACCAGGCAATCGCTGTGTTTGGTCAATAGGGATGGTAACAGGATGAGCACAGCAAGCAATGGCTTCCTTTCTGGACCACTCTCGCCGACGCAAGTATGACTTGTGCTCTCCTCCTACATGGTGGCTGCACGAAACGTGCAAGGGCAATTGAAAGAACTGCAGGGCAGGCCTTCATTGCACGGCATTGTGCAATAGCGAGGGTGGCTGCCTAAACAATGATGGCAAAGATGCTAACCATTGAACCTCTACTAATGGATAGAACTCATAGAAGGATAATGGATGCTATTGTTTAGGAACATTCATTGTAGGTTTTGTTTCGACCCATTGAAGCAATGATTCTGAACTATTTTAAAATTATATGTTCCCAATAACGGCTGAAAAAATATCAGTGAATTTGTGGATCTGATTGACATATCATTGGGTTGTTCCATGTGAAATCAATCACTTTTAGGCAATTTTTGCATCACCCGACTCAAATTTTTATGAAATTTAGGACAGTTTTGGCTCACGTGAGAATATCTAAATAAATTGTCTTTTTAAAATCTAGGTCAAGTATTATTGATGATATAGGTCACTGAACTTTGACCTGATTCACATACTGACTGTCACAATAATGCTCATAACTCTGGCTGCTAATAAAGCTAGAAAACGAAGCAATACATAATTGGAAAGCCAATAAACAAGCGCACATAGGTGTAATGTGAATACAAATAATATAATTTTGTGATAATTTGACATTTGACCTCAGATACCCAAAAAAGGTATCCTCCGATTTACATTACAAAAACAAAACAAAAATCAAAATTGTTATATACTCATTTAAACACTTCTGTGTGATAGTGTATGGTATGTAGTTTACAACCCTTTTTGAATTTTTCAAATATCTTTATTATTAACAAAGTAAATCCACTTTTTAGTGTCGAAAAAAGGGTCATTGTGTCTATAGGGGTCAGCACACTGTCAGTTTTCCCATTGGCGACCATGTTAATGTTTTGTGTGATTATAAGAAAACGTGACCTATAAAGTTTCTTAAACTTCTCACCTGCTGTTATTATCATCTCATTGACATGCTGGTCGAGTTTTTCTCTAGCTCTTGCAAAATGCCTGTATGTATGACACCCGTCAATATTTACAACTGGATGCAGGCAGTAATCCGGCTAAAGTGTCAACTAGCCAAATTGCTGCCAGATACCCTTCCGCTTAGTAAAATCAGCTAAAAAGACACCATTTTACTGTCAACAGATTCAACAATCACATCTAGAAATCTGACTACTCAAGTGCACTTATGTCAGAGCAAGTGAATATTATAAAAAGTCATTTCTCAAAAATATACTGCACTTTTTTTCATCTGTAATCAAGCAGGTAGTCCAACAGTGTGCTGACCCCAAATAGGTATGGCAATTTTGGAGAAAATGTTGAAAACAACACACTTTATAGGCACCAATGTTACAAGCACTCTGCAATTTTATTTTTTGTAATCCCTCCAGGTGTTTGTGTTTTATGCACATTTCAAAGGTGCCACCAAACTTGGCAAGGCACCATAAAAATCAGCACTTCGCCGTTGGACAATTTGTAATCCAGCACAATGTTCTCAGGTGGCACTATGAACTCCTGATAAAGTTTTCCAGAAAGTCAAATATGTGTTTTATAAGAAAATTCAATACAGCCAGTTGTTACGTTACATTCAAATTTGTATTTATTTTTTGACCTTGTGCCCTATTTACAAAGGTAAACATCAACAAAAAGTCACCTTAGGGTGTGAATTCCTCAAAGGCCAGACGTCTCAAGCATTTCAATTACATAATATTACACAGCCTAATTAGCAGACATTCAGAAAACAATGCCACTTGCTTGATTGGCCAGAAGGTCCAGTCAGTAGACAGATCTGATAACAGGCTCCAGCTATGGCTGACTCCAGATAATCACTGTCCTCAGACTTCATTAGGGTCAATTACAACATCTTCATGTGTGTTTAGTCAGCTGATGTAAACAAAAAACGATTGACGAATCACCCTGCTGCAATGTTATTGGTTCATTTTCATACGTATTTTCAAATTGAGGCTTAACTACTGGCATACGCACCCCACCCCCCTTATAAGACATGTGTTCCGTCGCTGTGATTTGGACTTGCAGACTGGTGAGAAGTCTGTAATATCCAAAAACGGTTTGTTCCATTCAACTGCAGTTTTGCCATACACGTATTTTCAGTAATTGTTTCAAGATATTTGAAGTAAAATGCGTCCTCCGTGATTGTGCAATGACTATAGCGTGTTTCCGTTGCTAGGGACTTTAATTGGGGTCAGCACACTGTCAGTTTTCCCATTGGCGACCATGTTAATGTTTTGTGTGATTATAAGAAAATGTGACCTATAAATTTTCTTAAACTTCTCACCTGCTGTTATTATCATCTCATAAACATGCTGGTCGAGTTTTTCTCTAGCTCTTGCAAAATGCCTGTATGCATGACACCCGTCAATATTTACAACTGGATACAGGCAGTAATCCGGCTAAAGTGTCAACTAGCCAAATTGCTGCCAGATACCCTTCCGCTTAGTAAAATCAGCTAAAAAGACACCATTTTACTGTCAACAGATTCAACAATCACATCTAGAAATCTGACTACTCAAGTGCACTTATGTCAGAGCAAGTGAATATTATAAAAAGTCATTTCTCAAAAATATACTGCACTTTTTTTCATCTGTAATCAAGCAGGAAGTCCAACAGTGTGCTGACCCCAAATAGGTATGGCAATTTTGGAGAAAATGTTGAAAACAACACACTTTATAGGCACCAATGTTACAAACACACTGCAATTTTATTTTTTGTAATCCCTCCAGGTGTTTGTGTTTTATGCACATTTCAAAGGTGCCACCAAACTTGGCAAGGCACCATAAAAATCAGCACTTCGCCGTTGGACAATTTGTAATCCAGCACAATGTTCTCAGGTGGCACTATGAACTCCTGATAAAGTTTTCCAGAAAGTCAAATATGTGTTTTATAAGAAAATTCAATACAGCCAGTTGTTACGTTACATTCAAATTTGTATTTATTTTTTGACCTTGTGCCCTATTTACAAAGGTAAACATCAACAAAAAGTCACCTTAGGGTGTGAATTCCTCAAAGGCCAGACGCCTCAAGCATTTCAATTACATAATATTACACAGCCTAATTAGCAGACATTCAGAAAACAATGCCACTTGCTTGATTGGCCAGAAGGTCCAGTCAGTAGACAGATCTGATAACAGGCTCCAGCTATGGCTGACTCCAGCTAATCACATTCCTCAGACTTCATTAGGGTCAATTACAACATCTTCACATGTGTTTAGTCAGCTGATGTAAACAAAAAACGATTGACGAATCACCCTGCTGCAATGTCATTGGTTCATTTTCATACGTATTTTCAAATTGAGGCTTAACTACTGGCATACGCACCCCACCCCCCTTATAAGACATGTGTTCCGTCGCTGTGATTTGGACTTGCAGACTGGTGAGAAGTCTGTAATATCCAAAAACGGTTTGTTCCATTCAACTGCAGTTTTGCCATACACATATTTTCAGTAATTGTTTCAAGATATTTGAAGTAAAATGCGTCCTCCGTGATTGTGCAATGACTATAGCGTGTTTCCGTTGCTAGGGACTTAAATAGGTATGGCAATTTTGGAGAAAATGTTGAAAACAACACACTTTATAGGCACCAATGTTACAAGCACTCTGCAATTTTATTTTTTGTAATCCCTCCAGGTGTTTGTGTTTTATGCACATTTCAAAGGTGCCACCAAACTTGGCAAGGCACCATAAAAATCAGCACTTCGCCGTTGGACAATTTGTAATCCAGCACAATGTTCTCAGGTGGCACTATGAACTCCTGATAAAGTTATCCAGAAAGTCAAATATGTGTTTTATAAGAAAATTCAATACAGCCAGTTGTTACGTTACATTCAAATTTGTATTTATTTTTTGACCTTGTGTCCTATTTACAAAGGTAAACATCAACAAAAAGTCACCTTAGGGTGTGAATTCCTCAAAGGCCAGACGTCTCAAGCATTTCAATTACATAATATTACACAGCCTAATTAGCAGACATTCAGAAAACAATGCCACTTGCTTGATTGGCCAGAAGGTCCAGTCAGTAGACAAACAACTGCATTTTCTGCGCGCATGTGGTCTGGCTTGGCGCACCTCCAGAATGGCGGACGAACTGCTTATGTACGTTTCTCGAACAACATTACTTTCTGTAAATAGCGCGTGCTGCACCGTCTTGTATTGACATACCGTCTTTGATCTGAATGTCACACTGCAGATGTTGTGTGTGGGTGCACCACAGAAGCCGATCGCGGCTGTCAACGTGTCGTTTAGGGTGTGCGCAGCGCAAATGTATATGAAAGGTATTTTAAATACTTTATACAGCACTGTTAATTAAAAGAAAAAACAAGGAAAAACAAAAAAATCACGGGGAAGGTTGCTAGACGTTGAGTGAAACCCTCTGGCTCTGCTTCCCAACTGCAGATGAAAATTCGTTGGGTGTGGGCAGGTTGATCATATGTCATCTGTGAGGGCATTCCATTCGATGACTGTCTTTACAAAGAATGAGTCTTTATATTGTTCAATCATGGAAGTGAGTATTTCGAAACAGCGGCCGTTGTCATTGGACATTGCATATCTCTATGCCAACTTTTTGGGGAATTCCGGGAGATTTATCAGCGGTTCGGCACGCTTCCCGTGTCGCGCTGTCTCGTCGCACTGTCTCGGATCTAGACGTCGGAAGATGGGCGGGTGTATTGTTGGAGATTTTTTGCTGGAAATTCACCAGTTCGCTGTCTTGAAGACTGGCAGATGGGGGGGGTTGTTGGAGATTTTCAGCGAAAATCCGGGATATTTGCCTGTATTCCGGGAGACCAGGAGTTACACCCAAATTCCAGTAGACTCCCGGAAATTCCGGGAGAGTTAATAGGTATATTGGTGGCATACTTTTGTATAATGTACGTTGTTAGTTTCGTATCCCTCGTAGGTGGTTGGTCTGATCCTACGTTTGTCTCTGTCGACTGGTGTGAAGAAGGCGTCTGCCGGTAGTGGTGGGACCAGGTGTTGTTCAATTTTATTTTCAGTGTCTTGTTTGAGGTAGGGATCCCACATCACTGCCCCATATTCCAGGGTGACTCTAGTGGGCGACGTATGCAAGGCATCGACACTCCTGCAGTTCCGGAGATCCCGGCATAGGAAACTCGGCTTTGATCCAGCTTTCTTGCACAGGCTGGTGATGTGTTTCGGTCGGCAGAGATCTGAATGCATCCACGCACGACACCCGCTTACGTGAAGGGGGCCGTCTTATCATAAGGAACTCCGCTCTCCCAGTCTACCTTAAATATAAGATCGATTGTAATAACGTGTAAAACCGGCCTGTTCGTAAAGAACACAGTCGACGTAAAACTTGTAAGTGCAACGACATGTTACATGAACTTCACTCCAAACTCTCTTATTATCCATCTGTGCGGAGACCTCGTCGAGTAGGTCAGGGGGGTGTCCTGCACTATTTGCATTTTTAATACAATTGATTATTACTTTCCAGCGGATAGCATGAACTTATTAAAAGTTACTGTGAATATGCCCAATTTCGTCCAATTTCAGTGTGATGTCACGATGGGCTAAAACGGCCCCTTCAGCGGTGCGGTGAATGGTCTACGGGGCCGTTTCGCACCACTTATAACTAACATACGATTGATAGTTTATTGTCTATAATTTGTCATCTATAATATTGGAAATGTTTTTCTACTATGCACTATTTTATCTTCGTGAATAGAATTGCACTTCTAGTTAATATTATTGGGGGCCGTTTTACCACGATATGGGGTCGTTTTACCCCTGGTCGCGGGTAAAAAGGGCTCCTGTGACGACAATTTTTGTGTGATAACCAATCAATGAGTTCCTCGAGAGAGTTCACTATCGCGTATGTTCTTCACAAAGGCCAAGTCTTTAATGTGGATCATTATTTGGTTTTCTCTAAATGCACGGTTTCGTCCTATGCCCTTCTATTTTTTATATTGACCGTCTTACCCAATTTTTCCAGGTATATTTCAAACTTGCACCGAATACCCCATGCACGCACGCACGCACGCACATACACGCACACACACGCGTGCGCACGCACAGACACAAACACGGACGCACGAACGCACGCGCGGCCTACCAGTTCGATGTCGAAATGGTTGTCCAAATTACAAGAAAATTATCACGTGAGAAGTGCTTATAATTTGGAATGGTAAATGTACTGATATTTATCATTGGCAAAATACACAATTTTACCTGTGTATTTATATTTAGACCAATACTTTAATTTAAAACAATTATAATATATTACGATCGTTTTCGTAAAATGTTGCTTGAAACATCATGATAATGTACGTCAAGGTGAAAACTGTTCGTAATTTTGGCTGTGTGACTTCACCGAGTAAGCGGCCCCTTGGGATAAGACGGCCCCTAATTACGTACACAAAATAAAAATTCTGAATGTCCCAAAATCGTTTGTAAAATTATGCAGACATGTACCGGATAATTATTCATAAAGTTCAGCAGCATGAGACATATGTAATTAAATGTTTTTTGAAATATTGTATGCAGTTTGATCTAATATTTTGCTAATAGTTAAATTTATCAATATAAAAGTTACAATCGTCAACTTTATTTGTGACACTATGATATAATATGGTCATTCAATCTAGATGTCAGAAATAAAACATGGGGAAAGTATGTAGTGTTTTACATAAATAATGTTTCATGTGGGGTAAGACAGCCCCTTACTGTCTTCCTGTGTACACAAACATGGTCAATATTTAAAAAAATTATTGTACTTGTAATGAAATTAAGAAACATCAGGTCCCATACACAGGCTGCAAACAATATAAATTATACTATGTTAACTATAATTTAAATGCAACGACTAGAATGGCTCACTATATTACGATAGTCTATATATATAATGTTTATATATACAGTGTGTGTGCGCACGTGCGTGCATGTGTTTATAATTATATATAATTATAAACACACATGCACACACACTGTATGTTCAAACAATGTTTGATTCATATAAGCGAACAACGCAAAGGGAATGTCACGGATCTCTCTGCCCCAGGTGGCCGTCTTGCCTTATGGTATGGAACAAGACGGTTTTTTCATGTATAACTAGTTTGCCTATTTATTGAACACAGTTCCCATGTGGGTAACATACATATTTCTATATAATATGAACACATTGAAAGTCATGTTAGCAGAATTTTACGATGGATAATATTCATGACCTTTTTTCTTAAGGGGCCGCGCTGCCCCACGCTACCCTCCTGTTACCGTCAGATGACATCACTTCATTTTGGCGATTAAGCCTGTATAAATTCCGTGCACGGTTAAATAATATTTAATGCAATATTGTTTGTGTTTTATATAATGCAATTAACTGCGTTTACACGGACGGCGATTTAACCCGGGTTAATGATAACCAGGGCTATTTTTGTCCGGGTTAAACCTGTGTAGCGTCTACACGAAGCATAATTTAACCCGGGTTAAATCTGTAGCATCTCGGCGCAGTGGGGTCAGTACGACGTGAGTGGTGCTTTGTAATAGCCACTGTAGGGTGCGTTACTTATTCTACTTGCGGATACACATTGTCTAACAACACACCTGCAAATAAAAAGATCAAATTGACTAATATCGAACATGTACGTCAACCTCATCGCAATCATTAGGCTGCTCATACAGATGGTGAACTGTAGACTTTTTTGTTTCTTATCTGAGTTGGGGTCCTGACGTAACCGTCTCCAGCTGCAACAATTCACGGCTCATCCTGATGTGCATATTTTGGCGTCTCTGACGCTTTCATCGAAACAAGCCTGAATATCCGCCCTCCCCAAATGTCCAAGACACTTGCACTCATCGTTGCCCCAGTTCAGTCCTCTCCCACTCATTTTTCGAATTGGATAGAAATTATAGCAATTCTTAGTGTTTGGCGCGGAAAAGCTATAACGACCACTGCGAGATCTATAGTGAAGCCAATTAAGACACTACGAGATAGCCCGGGTTATCCATCTACACGAGCGCTGCTGAGCCTAACGCGCGCCTGGTCCACCTACTAACGTAGCCCGGGCTAAATTTTAGCACGGCATTTTGTCACCGTGTAGACGCGTATCCCGGGTTAAAAACGTTGTGTAGACGGGACAATTATGTTTGTAATACTTTTACTGAACATAAATAAGGTACTCCAAAATAGAAGTGTTCGGAAGATGTTAATTATGACGTGCTGTCATGTGGTTCGAACAGTTCGTATAAACTGAACAAAGCTCTTATATGATGACTGCGCACGAGCTTTAATTAAGAGCGAGTGAAAAGAGCACGCCCCGCGACAACGAAAGGCGCTACAAACAGTGGCGCCTCGTTACGGAGTTTGGGTAATCGAGACTACCAAATCGGCTCTATAATGTATTACTGTTGAGCTTGATAACACACCGCGTCTGCCTACTGCATAGAACACTTAATGCCAAGTTATCACATTCGTGCCACAATGTTCAAATGTTCTTGCTATATATTTCTATACAAACGTTGTTGTGGAATTTCCAAAAACTCCACATAATACCATGGAATACATAATTACTGACGATATAATAATGGGATAGTGCTAGATAAATTATTGATTATTTTATATTTATGTGGTACAGCCATCGTACGAATCTATTCGAACCAAATGAAGGTGGTCCGCAGACTACGCACCTTTTTCATTTAACCTTGTTTTCTGAATGCAGGGAGTAAAGCTAGGATTCCATGTGTACGGATACAGCAACAAATGGTACCTGCTGGAAATTAACATAACTTAGTTAAATAAATGTATTGGCGAATGAGCTTTGTCGTGTGGATGCAGCAAATTGAATCACTTCATGTAGCAGCGACTAAAATCTTATAGGAAATACCCAGAGGTATATCCCATTCTGCACATATGGAATCCTACCTTCGTATTACCTACGCTATCTATCAAACATCATGACTCGATTAAGATGACCAGAACAAGGCATTTCGCTTGGATGCGGGCCTAATTGATTATGGAGGTCATGAATAATTATTAGTGCACTAGATAACTAGTCTGTCCAAAAAACGAGGAAAATTCATCCTAAACTATTGTCAATGGGATGAGTAATTGAGTCCCATACAGACACTGACAACAATACAGCCTAATGGATCAAACAGTGTCAACAACTGAACAATTCAGAGGCATCACCAAAAGTAATTTATTGGTACACAAAGCAAACCAAAATGTAACTTAACCATGCCAAACGGTAACATTGAAGAGACCACTTTACTGACGACCAAATACACCAGAACCACAGAAACTGTAGAATGTCAATTGTAGCAAAGCTCAGTCATGTTGGTAGTTTGATGTCCCAACATCATGTGCAGTACTAGCAGGCAAAATACAGCCAACCACGATCCAACTGCAGTGCTGAACACAATATCAAGTAACATGTAGATCACTTTCACAAGTGTCCATCACAGCTTGTGTTCTTCAGACGAGCGACACGACTTGAGATCAACACACTGGTTGTCCATGCAGCAGAACGTCACTTCAGGTCAACGCCTCAGGTGGAGGTGGCAGGATTACTTGGACCTGAAACAATGAAATGGAAGTGTTATAACAACTGCTCCAACACACTATTCCTATAAATGAACATAAACAGAGTCCATAGATGTATATATATACACACGTAGGTTTTGCTCTAAAAAGCAAGTAATTCAAATGATGTTTCCAAACATAGAACCAAATTATGAGAAACCTTCACCCGATGACCAGGCGCCTTTTTTGAAGCTGTCGGGCTACCAGTTCTTATATTTTATTGGCCCTATGGGCCACTGGATTCCAGTTCTAGAACGCTGCCGAGATGAAGCAGCGGTCACGGCACTACCACATCGGTTATCTAATGCAGTTCGTCAGAATTCTTAGACCGGACATTGTAACTTTCACAGGTGGACAACTAACTTTTCAAATCTACTGGATTCAAAACCTTAATGTCAAGGCCTGCTACACCAACTCAAGAACAAGGCAACCCGTGTACATTTTAGTGATGTGAACATGCATTTCTATGACAATGGTGGAAATGATGAAAAGTATTGTGTGAATCAATGACATATGCCAGCACTGCTATTACTCAGATGCAGGCATGTATATATAGTAATATTCCTTTAAATTCCATTACAAAACAATAATTGGTTGTCTTGTGAAATGACATACCTGCCACTAGTTGGATAGCTGTATCATCCACCTCCAATGTGCAATTGTGTGTATATGCATGGGGAGATACTTCCAAACATATCTCGTGAGTATACAATGTTTATATGTCCTAACACAGTGCGAGCCAAAGGAAAATTGTCATACTATGCAAACAATCTATGAACAATAAAGTTTTTTTTATCAATTGAATTCCAGTTATATTAATACTAAATAAATCTGAAATTTTCCAGGATGACATGTTTACTAAATACTCACCTATCCCTCATCTTCCTCCTTTTGCGCTTCAACCTTCGCATACGCTTCTTCCTCCACTAAAACAAACAAATACCGAATGAGAAACTACAAAAACATACATTCTGTGGAACATTAAATTATGAACAGATAACCAGTACAAAGGTCAAGTGTGACAACACTTGCAAGTTCCAGCATGGTGTGAAAATGAACCACAAAAGGGTAAAGAATTACTGTACATTCCTTCACACACCAGTTTAGGGAGACACTGGTGAAACCATGCACAAAGACGGGTTTATTATTGAAATGTTAACAAGCCTCGGATGTAGCTGCAGTCACAGAACCTATTGCTGCAATGCACTGGCAAGCCAACTATCCATAGGGGCACGTGTGTAGAATTTGGACCCATACCAACACAACTACCTTTTTGTCTAAAACGTATAAGCCAATGCAATCATTCCACATCGTTTCTTGGCACTTATTAGACCGAAATGGGCAAAACAACAATGCACATAGATGCAAGTTAGTGAGGCTAGTTCATGACTAAATTGGTTAACCAACGCCATATAGGTGGCACTAGTCTACCTATTATAAGTCAAGGACAAGGCCATTTGGCAATTGACTATTGTGGGTCTAGTATACTGTACCCACATCAAGTTCACCGTTATAAGCACAGATCTGCCTAAATTTGAGACCACTGCATCGGTTACATCATCACGGCATATTTAAAGATATTGGTTTAGTGCACTTTCGAGGCATAAATCTCATTCCAGTTACATTAGCACAGACTGCTGTATCACTCATTTCAATGCACGGCTGCAGCAGAACACACTAATGCAGGCCTGGGTGCTGTCTGGGCTTCAAAAGTGTGCCAAGACAAACATTTATGCATCACAAATATGCACAGGGTCATCTTGAATGGTGGAACTAACACCATGGTATCAAAGTTAGGCAAATGTGGCCATAACAGCAATATCGAGGTGGGCTCGAATACTAGACAAGTGCTGGCCATTTCCTTTGACAAATTCATTCATTGTATAGGTCTAGTCTGGAATAGGATGCCCAAGCATTGTTTGCCTACTGGGTTGGGATAGTACTATACCCACAACCGGAAAATTCAGGGCACTGAAAACTTATTATAATGCTCTCGGCCTATTTTAATACACTACGTGGTCTTGCACTGATGCATGCGACACGCGAACAATTTAAACAGCGTAGATGGAACCCATGATTTTTGACGCCAGCTTCTTTGATTGGATTTGGTCTGTATATTACCGTAAGTGGTTCACTCAAAACTTGTAAGCTTGTTTACAAAAATTGGAAGGAATACCTGTATGTGTCTTTAGCACATAAATATCTTGCAGAAGAATTTGGTCAGGTTTTTAGTAAAAATGGCAAAACATGATTGTTGCCCATACCAGTATATACTAGTGTGAGCAATATTTGTGGGCCCAGTCATTTTTACTAAAACCTAACCAAATTCTTCTGCAAGGTATTTATGTGCTAAATCTCTAACACATTCTTACAATATCTGCAAACTGTTGCAAAAGTTGTCTTGCTTGAAGTACTTACGAAAATTTACCAGCGAAATCCAAATCTCGTTAGACGCCTGCATAAAAATTCGTGGGTCCTAACTACGCTGTTTAAGTTGTTCCCGTGTCACATGAATCAGTGCGAGACCACTAGTGTATTAAAATAGAACATGAGCATTAGAATACGAGACTTCAGTATCACAAATTTTGACCTGCCCCGAATATTCAGGACATGATTACACAACTCCCATCTTTAACTTTGTCCTGCGTCAGTAATTGTAATACTTTTTTGTAGTTTGTAACTTTCATAAATCCCTAATATGCCGTAAAACCAGACTGCTGTTTTAGTTACGTGAAAGTGCAGCTGACTGTTTACTGTTAAAGCAGCGGACACGAAGCCACGCATGCGGCCATGTCCACGAATTGCGATGACGACGTGCTGCCACATGTCGAACGGTATTCGAGAACTGTTTATGACAATTACCAAGCGCTTGTGCGTGTTATTTAGCAGCCCATCAACTGGGAAAATTACATAGTACCCGTTTTACAGCAAGCTAGTCTTATTATAAAACTGACCTCGTAACATTTACAATAGCATGACCAAGTCGGGTTACCATGGTTGATGCATGCGTCTTCAAACTAAATACACGTAAAATATATTTACCTTGGCCCTCATTTCCGTATGATCAACCTGAAAACAGACCATATAAACATATTACACATTTGAGAATGACTGATGATTAAAATTCAACGCGATTCTAATGGATTCGAAAGAGCTCAAGAAAACACCTCTACTCACCGAAAATGGCCGATGGAAAAGGAACGACGCAATATCCCGGATGTCGAGATTTCCTAACGAGAGGCTTAGCTGCAGGTGGCATGTGCGCTGCCTATACAACATGCATGTGCACATGGTCGCTCTACTATGACCATGCAGTTAGAACATTTGTATAAGTAAAATAAATGTAAGCATAATTCATAAAATGTTAATCTAACATAATTTCAGAAGGTTTAAATTGTCTAGAAAAATAGAGTTCCAAATATGCGAAAATGTGTACCTATTTTTATTCTTAGATATAATACATTTGTTTACATAAACCTAGTAAAGCATAGGCAGTTATTTACGCTACTAACAATGCAACTTGTAAAATCATAAATAAGATGTATACCTATTATCTCCAAGGTTTTTCAATATACTGCTTACTGTAACATCACATGGAATAATTAAAGTGGTATATTCTGAGACCATCCAAATTTCAGTGAATCAATATGCCGCACACACTAAATCACTATCCTCAACATCATATTTTAAAAATCCACATAATATGCAATTTTAAGATAAAATGGCGCAAAATAAAAAATAATTACGTCTGCGTTTATTATGCTGCTGGCCGGACAGGGCGACCAGATATTTAATTTGCAAAAGAATAATTATTGAATAACATATCAAATACCAAAGGGTAATAGGCATACATGTATGGTAGCAAGTACGATCAAATAAGTATACATTGTTTATGCTGTACATGCTAACCGAACATAATGAGATAAATCCTCCAAGTTGTTACAACATTTAATTTAGTTATAGCTGTAAACAAAGAGTCGCCATGACAGTATGAGTTATTATATGCAATGGACATATAACAATATTTCAACTATTAAGGTTATAATCCGTAAACAGGTCTGGTTATAATATGTAGGGTGGGTTCAGCCACCTGCGTGTGGTTGGTTCCCCCCACCTTTGCTGTTGAGGTTGTATTATGGATTATAATTATATAGGCTAATTCACATCATTTACACATTGTATATATATATGTATTGTATGAATTAGCTAAAAATGTGTTGGCTGAATACAAAGCTCTTTTACAAACTCATACCTGCCTTGCTACTTAACAGCAAAACTAGTCACGATTCCTAGTCATAACTCCATTACATTACCAAGGAGTCTTGTCCCATATAAATACATTTGTGACGTCTACGTTCATGCATGTTTCCACGATGAACCGATTGATTGGTCGACACGGTGTCGCGCGGTGCCACTCACTCTACACAAATCGGTCCTGCAAACATCCTTACATACGTCACAGATTACCCAAGTGCATTTAACCGGAGAAGATACTATGTTGATGTAATTGGGTTCGATCCCAGTTTAACTAACCCGCAATGGTTTACGCCTAATAGCAGTACGTTAATTGGCACATGATCGGGGAAGGGGTCGGCGGCACGTGCACGAGTCACAAAGTTGAAAACTAGCTATATATGACTGTCTAAATGTATAAACGCATGCACCCACAATAAGCTACGACTTATAAAGCGACACCTCAATTTGGTTAGAATGGGGTGCAGTTGAAAACCTTTACGTGAGCCTCCACCGAGGAAAGGAGACTGAGATGAGGGAAGGTGATCGGAGGGGAAGAAAGTGGAGGATCGACGGCAGGAAATGTGACAGGTGTGAAGGTGGCAGGAGAGAAAGTGACCGTAGAGAAAGAGGTAGGAGGGAAAAAGAGACGGGAGAGGAGAGAAGGAAATGCAATGGGAGGAAAGATGACGGGAAGAAAGGAAGTGAGAGTACATGTGACAGAAGAGAAGTCGGGAGGGACGATGACAGGAAGAAAGGTGACAAGAGAAACAGCGTCAGGAAAGAATGGAACGGACGAGATTGTGACGGGAGAGCAGAAGACAGGGGAACAAGATTACAACCAGACAGATGCAAACCGTAGAAAGAGCTACACTGAGGCAGTGATTGAGGGGCCAATGAGGAAAGAGAGGGTGTTTATGGGCGATTCGATTATGAGAAAGACAGATAAGACTCTAAGCGAGGGGGAGGACGTCGTTGTTTGTCTACCGGGGGCTAGGATAGAACATGTAACTGAAAGGGTAGAGAAGGTACTGGGGCATGGCAAGGGAGGGTCTATACTAGTACATGTAGGGACAAATAACGCAGAGAGGGAGGGAACAACTGGGATAGTTCAGAAGTACAGACAGTTAGTGAAGAAGTTAAAGAAGACAAGAGTAGAACAGATTATCCTCTCAGGAATTTTGCCAGTAATGGGAGGAAGGGGGCCGACATATAGAAACTGCAAGAGGATGGCGATCAATGCATTAGTTGAGCAGATGTGTAAAGAAGAGGGGGTGGGATTCGTAGATTTATGGGGATACTTTGTTGGGAGGGAAGATATGTACATGAGAGATGGCCTACATCTAAGTGGAAAGGGGGCAGCAGTTTTCTCAGAGAACTTGCTGCAATCTGTTGACAGTGGGACAGGCTGCATCTATTTAAACTAGATTCGCAGGGGGGATTCACAGAGAAGCCTGAAACTGGAGGCATAGATAAAGACAGCAGAAATAAATCGGCAAAGAACAGCCTGGAAAACTGTTCTGAATCAGGATATAAATGCATTTGTTTAAATGCAAGGAGCATAGTAAACAAAAGAAGTGAACTAAACATTATGGTAGAAGATATTGACCCAAACATTATACCGTTATTTAAAAAAGGTTCGAGAAACAAGTCAGAGAACTATAGACCAGTGAGTTTAACATCAGTGATTTGCAAATTATTAGAAAGACTAATTAAAGATCACATGGTGGATTTTCTTGTTAAACATAACTTGATAAACCCATCTCAACATGGGTTTTTAAAAGCGAGGTCATGCTTAACAAATATGTTATGTTTTTTGGAAGACATCACTAGGTGGGTAGATGAGGGATCACCAGTAGATATCATCTATTTAGATTTTCAAAAAGCTTTCGACAAAGTACCACATCAAAGATTACTCCTTAAGCTAAAAGCCCATGGCATAGGAAATGGTATAATAAACTGGATAGAAAAATGGCTGAATGACAGAAGACAACGTGTAGTAGTTGATGGGGAGGCTTCAAACTGGAAATCGGTATTGAGTGGGGTACCACAGGGATCAGTACTAGGACCTATATTATTCTTAATATATATCAACGATTTGGACGATGATATAACAAGCAAGGTGTTGAAATTTGCGGATGATACAAAAGTGTTTAGAAGGATTAAAAGTGATGGAGACAGACAGCATTTACAAGATGATCTTGATAGGTTGATCAAATGGTCTGAAAAGTGGCAAATGCTGTTCAATTTTGGGAAATGTAAATGCCTCCACACAGGTCATGGGAATGAAGAGGTAAAATATAAAATGGGGGGTACTGTTCTAAGTACTACTGTAAAAGAGGGGGACTTAGGGTTAACCATTAGTGCTGATATGAAGGTTTCAGAGCAGTGCGGAATTGCAGCGTCAAAGGGAAATCAAATCCTTGGATTAGTTAGGCGAAATATAGCGTATAAGAAAAAAGAATTAATAGTACCGCTGTACAAAACAATAGTGAGGCCTCATTTAGAATATTGTATACAAGCATGGAGGCCATATCGCAAGAAGGACATAGATATGCTAGAAAGAGTACAGAGGAGAGCGACTAAAATGATACAAAATCTGAGGGATCTTAGTTACGAAATACGCCTAAAAGAATGTGGTTTAACAACACTAGAGACCAGGAGATTGAGAGGAGATCACATAGAGGTGTTTAAGGTATTGAATGGTTATGAAAGTATTGATAGAAACATTTTTTTCTCAGTTAAGAAAGATAGAAGGACCAGAGGACATGAAGATACATTAGTAAAGGAGCAGTGTAGATTAGATATAAGAAAGTTCTCATTCTCACAAAGGACTGTAAATGAATGGAACAGATTATCTCCTGATTGTGTTGGTGCTAGTAGCGTGAATATGTTTAAAAATAAAATCGACACACACCTTAAAAAGGCGGGATACATGTAGATAAAAAGTATTGGACTCTCGATAAGCCAAAAGGCTTCCTTGTCCAACTGCCATCCAGAGTAATTTTCTGGATGGCAATCTTGTTAAATCTTGTTAAATCACCCATTTGTCAAATCTGAAATTGGTGTCTGGTTCCGAGTCTTGTGTTTTTATTTAACACGTTTCCCGTGTCGCGCTGTGTTGTCGCGCTGTCTCTGATCTTGGCATTGGAAGACGGAAGGGGGAGGGAAAGGGGTGCTGTTGAAAATGTTTCGCCGCCATAGTTTTGCATTTTTTTGCCGCCGCACCACCGTAACTTCAGCTTCTAGCTTCGCTGCCTCGGCTCATGGCATCGGAAGATGGGGTGGGGGCGGGGTGCTATTGGAAATTATTTTCAGCGGAAATTCGGGTTTTCCGGGAGACCGGGATCGATTCGAGATACATCCAAAATCTCCAAGATTTTCCGGGATACTTGGCAGGTATACAGCTAACGCGCATACAGGTAAATAGGGCCTTTATGTTGCTGTAATATAATATTATGATACCATTACGCATGTACTTCATTATTATTATAGCCATGCAGTGCTGTAGGCTTGCCTCTCTGATTACCGGAGATAGCAGGAAGGGGGAACTTATTTTTTATAGTTCTCCCTTAGTAGTATAATTAACACATTGAGTTCAGGTATAGCTATTATAAAATTATACTAAATCCTACACGTTGTTTATCACATATTGATTATAATATTCAGGGGCGTGTCCGGAGAGGGGATGGGGGGATGGGGCACAATAGAAAATGTGTCGCTACCGCGTTGCCTTTGCAACTATACAATTGAAACTTACCTATTTCTCTCTTACTGTGGTACTATGTACACTTCAAGTCTTTGGTGTAAAAAAAACAGACTTTGAAAGGTATTACTGTTGCATATAATCACAGTTTTAGAATTTGACACAATTTGTCATCACGCTGTAGTGCAACGTTTGTGTTTGCTACAAATCTATGTTTAACATTGGACTACCCAATTGTATACTTAAAGTTGAACGCACATTATATATATATATATATATATATCGTATTAACCATCTATTTTTATTTCATGTGTGTCTATATCTTTGTATTTTAGTTATTTATTATTTTTATATTTACTTGTATTGTATGTACATATGGACTTTTGTCTGAAATAAAAACAAGTAAATAAAAAACTGCACGACGTCTCTCAGCTCGACTGGTGATCGACATTGGAAGAATTAAGGGGGAGAGGTGCTGTTGAAAAAAAATGTTTCGCCGCCATAACGGCGTCACTTCACCTTATTGTAACCTGGCCGGGGGTAATTTCCAAGGGTCTAGGGGGCACGGTCACGTGGGCCCATTCAAAAAAGTTTCGCCTCCAGCCCCCTCCCCCCATAGACACGAAGCCTATATAAGCTATATATATATATAGGTAATTTCTCACATTACTTCCATTAATTTGGCTTAATGATAACAAAATATACCCTTTATTAATATTACTAATGTTAGACCGGTAAACCTGACATTATATTGGCTTTATTAATTTATTTACTCTGCTAAATGTCACAAATTCTCAAAGTTAACCTACGTGTATAGGCTGTACATTAGAATTGTTCTCTGCTGATGTATTGTAGATCATATTCCATATCACATCGTAATACAACGATACAGAAAGAACGCAATTGTTTTGTTATCATCATTATTTCATCATCACCATCGTCATATCATTAAATATTGTATTTAGGGCACTTTTGTGGTCCAAATCGCGCTACGAATTGCACCAGTCTCGGCTACTATTAACGCACGCTTATGGCTCCTAGTGTGCACACTGGTGCAATTTAAAGAGTTATTTGGGCGACGAATGTGTCATAACACACAATATAAAACATCAAATAATATCTTATCTCTGGCGAAAAGTATTTAGGCCAATCTAAGGCACGTTTTATCTAGGCAATGTGTCGTGATCTACAAAAATTAATATTATAAAAATTTTGCACCATATTTTTTAATATTTTATGTGCTGTCGTGTTCGGCTCGCGATGGGAAATTAGGTCAATCATGGCGGCTATTAAAGAAGAAATTGATGGGAAAAAGGATGGCATTACCAACAAAGATACCCTTTTGGCCGTGCTTAAATTCCTAAAAGAAAATAACCTAAAGGTAATGTATAGCACAGTCAATACATCTGACAACATTCCTTCAGCATTGCCTACTGAGTAAAGAAAACGCTTGTAATAATTTGTAAACAACCCCATTCATCGCCCACACCAGAGACGGGTCTACCTGGGTTTGACTAAAAGGCGCACGACCACGCACGACCACGAAGTTAACGAACGACCACGCACGACCATGTAATATAATATGTTGGTAGATAGTTTGGCCGTTGATGGTATATATATATGGTTTGTGTGTGCATTATTAAACATTTTGAGTCTATTTCACCCAGGAGTTACACAATTTAGGCGCCACCTGGCGAATGGAACCGGCGAGTTACCACAAGCGATGATAAAAGTTGCGAATTTTTTACTCCAATGTGAAGAACATATCTTAAATTTGGCGAGCTGCATACATACCTCCTACGTGCCACCAACAGCCCGTTTGGTTACCAACACTCCATACATTTTAGTCGTGTGTGGTCGTGTGCCTTTTAGTCATACCAGTCTACCTCGGTATAACTAAAATAACATAACGCCTGTTTTTGAGATAGGTGAGCACTATGATCCAGCAAACTATCGCCCCGTATCCACCACCAGCGTTCCATGCAAGATCCTGGAACATGTCATCGTCAGCGCTCTGATTAATCACCTCAAAAGCAATGGAATCCTCAGGCCAGAACAACATGGCTTCCACAAATTAAGATCCTGCAAAATCTAGCTACTGGATTTCACTGAAGAACTAAGCGAGAGCATGGAACAAGGCCACCAAGCTGATATCATAATAATAGACTTTGCGAAAGCCTTTGGCCGGGTGAACCACAGTCTCCTACATAAGCTACACCACTATGAAGTCAAAGGCAAAGTCAACCGGTGGCTCGAGTTGTTCCTCAGGAATATGCAGCAAGCAGTAGTGGTCAACGATGCTATCTCAGTGTGCGCTCAGGAGTATCACAGGGGTCAGTTGTTGGCTAAGCACTATTCCTGGCCTATATCAAAGACCTCCCAGAGCAACTCACCTTGCAGACACACCTGTTTGCTGATGACACAGCTGTCGATCGCCTCTCCACCACAGACCACGACCAACACCAGCTACAACAGACAACATTCTTTCCTCCCCAATACCATCAAAGAATGGAACGAGCTGACAGAAACACTGGTACCCTTGAAACCTTCAAGGCAAGGGTGCCATAAATCTAAATCTAGATCCTGGTTAGATTAGGTAGGGCTATGGATCTTATTTTAAATATTCATTTACTTATTTATTATTTATTTGTTTGTATTGTTTTAAATGTTATTCATTTGTATGATTTTTTTAGGGTTTTGTTTCATTATCTATTTAAAATTTGTATAATGAATGTTCTCCACAGGTCTGACTCTCTAGATATTCTTCTCTTGGTAAGACAATTCCTACCTCCTCGCATCCCCCAAAGTGCGGCAGAATAATCAGCAAGATGATTGTGGCTGCCAAAAGGATGATGATGATGGGTGTTGTATACTATAGAATTCCTATATTTGATACCTCGTTCATTTCACACAATCCAATGCATATATTGCTATAATGTCATACAAATATTGTGTCTTATTCTTAGTGCACTTTTAACGCTAGATTTGTTACAACATGTGCTGTTATATTGCACATTTAAGGCGTATGGCACGGTAATGCGTTAGCGCACACTGGAGCGCCACAAAACTCCGATAAAATGTGCACAATATTATTACGCTGTGGCTATAGGTCTGGTTCATGACACACTACAAAGCAGCTATTTCTCTATCATTTCCTACGTACACGTGCAATAATAACCTGGCGGCAGCGAAAGTTTCATCACTATCGCATCATTGCTGGGTGCCTACCACCGGATAACGTAAGAATTTATTATAGCTCCGGCACAAACTGCAGCAGCTAAATTTCTGTCACTACCGGACAATGCATGAATCAGCGATAGCATATCCCCCATCGTGATGGACAAATGCATGCAAAAAATTATTTAAAAAAATGAACGACATTGTATTTACTTGAAATAATGTACTCTTGTATGTACGAATAAAAAGTTCTAAGTCGGAATAACTGCTAAAGGAGTACCCGACTGCAACATTAAAGGACATGGTTGTTACCACAAATGGATCAATGCTTACACAGAAAGGAATGCACACACTATATGTATACGCCGCAGGGTATTTGTACACATGCTTACTTCGCATACAGTGCAGACAAGTGCCGGACTAATAGCTGAGACGTTGCACTTACGGGTCCGGAGAACTTGCCACTTCAAAATTATTATATGCCTGAAATGATGTGGAATGACTGAATGACAGCATTGAGGTAACCGTAATAGATTTATGCAAAATTATAGTTATAAGAGAGAAATCAAAGTGGGCCTGGATTCACCACAACCACTGAGTGAGTGATGTACATTACAAACCATAATGTAGAGCTAAGACCATTAACAACTACGTATGTGCATTGTTCAAGTTGTTCTCTCACATTGTGTGTTCTCACAAACAACGTTTACTTGACAGGGAACGGAAGAGCTGCTGTTGAAGGAAGCCAATGTGAAAGATGAAGATCTTAAACAGCAGGACCAGTCGGACGTTTCCAGTGCCCTAGCAGCATACAAAAAGTAGCACATTGTACTTATTTGATATAGTGTAGTTCCAGTTAATGAATTTTGTTAATGATTGATTGGATCATGTTTTCAATCAATGAATCAACTACAAACTTGTGTGATCGATTACATTTAATCTTAGTTTAATTGCCTATTGTTCAGTCATTTATCCAGCATATGTTCTTTAACTTTACCTGACACACACATCAGATAGAAGGAATCAACAGCTTATAGCATCTCTTCCGAAAGACACAAACAACATGAGGTGAATGAAACGTTTTGAAATGGCAGTCAGTACGAGGATTTGAACTCTGGTTCCGTCGATTGACAATCCAGCACTCTAACTGTTCGACCACCGTGCTCCTGTTACATTAATTTCATCAATAGTATAATAACTAGTCGTAGATTATGTTTTATTCCAAAAATAAATATAAATTAACATTTTGTATTTCTGTCATGTTGAATGTGGGAGCAGAACAGTTAAACCGCAAAATCTTATAGTAACACAAACTTTAGACATTTAGTAAGAGCTTAATATTGTATTTAGCAGGTACCTGTAAAATCATTGCCAGAAACTGCATCCACATGTTATGTTAAAAGTTGGTTAAGAACTATTGCATATAAAAGTCAATGGTGTACTCAGGTATAGGACATTATTAATTTACTTGACTTATAACCTCCTGCTTTCCTTTTGCTTCCAGTGACAGTGATCCATCTGTGTATGAAGAATACTACACAGGTCTGAAGACATTTATTGAGTCTTCACTTGATGTGCACAAGGTACCTACCATTGTCATGTAACTTTTCTTTCTGTTTGTTTATTGTTACAATAAAAAGATTAATTTTATGGTTGTAGTTATTATGGTTGACTTAATTTGTTTGTGCACAATTTGTAATTAATTACAATTATATTGTAATTGTTTTTTTAGAACTATTTTTATTTGTTTGTGCACAATTTGTAACTAATCACAATTACATTGTAATTGTTTTTTAGAACTGTATTTTCAATTACATTTTAGTTCTTTTATCTGTAGTCATAATTGACCTTTATATTTGACCTCAGCCATGGTAACAAAATATTCATGAGTTCACTTAAAGATGAGCACTAATGGAAATTTATGGATAAGTCAGACAACATGTAAATATATAAAAATGTTTCTTTCTTTTAGTGTGAACTCTCCATGGTCCTGTATCCCGTCTTTGTACAGATGTATCTTGAACTCGTCTACAATAAACACGAGGGCAAAGGTAAAGCCATAGCATACAGTATATAGCCACTCAGGATCTTACCTGGTAGCTCATCTGGTTTATAGTATCATGTTTTAGTACAACTGTCGGTAGCTACAGGTAATTTATATCAATATTTAGAACATAACCTGTAGTCTGTTCTGCTGTGTACGTTCTTTATAAAATAAAAATTTAATACGTTACAAATATTCCATTTCCATTACAGTATGATTAGACCCATACAGTGTTTAAGAATTACAATTCATTATCATATATTGAAAGAGTGGGAGACTGTAGTTTTAGACGATCACTTCACTTTGTATATGTCTTTCAGAAGAGACACTAATCACTAAGTCCCTCCTGCCTCATGTAGATGCTAAGGAAAGTAAAAGACCTGTAACCCTAACTCATGCACGGAAGTGGATAAGCTTTTATATGTTTATATGCCACCCGTAGTACCTGTTGTTTCTTTCAGCCATCGTATTCTTCAAGAAGTTTAGCCAGGATCAAGAAAGTTACTATGAAGAAGACCTGAAGCAGCTGTTTACAGTGACAAAGGCTGAACACATGGCGCGCAATCAGCTGATGGAGAACTTCAAGTAAGTCTCGTTCTTCTGTTTAATTGTGTACTTACTTACTTTGGCCTGTTTGCTCACTGGCAATGTCGACCATGAACCTCCACTCAGATTTATTCCATTATCACAATTTCTATCCTGGTCTATCCTGTCTTCTTTCTTTCACTCTCGGCGTCTTTCTACCGGGTATTTCTCAGGTTTCAATTTCTTCCCTTCCCTGAGGGGTGCTTGTCATTTGATGTGTTTTGCTGGTTTCCTCACTCCTCAGTGTGTGTCCTATCCACCTCCATTTTCTATATTCTGTTTTGTATTGGTTTAATTGTTTAAAACCTGGTAATTGCATTTCATTCTTGTTTATTCGTTAATATTTTACTGTCCATGTTTGTATCCAATGTGTTTTATTTAAATGTAACTCATCAATTTTTAGTGATACTGTATAATTTCACTGTGCGTTTTAGTTTGTCTAGTTCAGTTTTAACCAAGTTTTTGCAACTCTGTGTTTTTAATAGTTTTTTCAGTATAAATTATCTATATAAATCTGCAAGTAGAAGTATAGGTACTTGTGTATAAACTGGAATTTACATTTCTTGCTGTCACAGATCACACATAGTGCATACCGGGTACTTTCAAATACCCTGATTGGCTTATGTGGGTGCAAACCGGTGTTAAAAACTGAACTACAGTATTCAGTAATACCTAATTTTATCTTGTTTCTGATGTGTAATGTTGAATAAAGCACGGCACTAGAGATGGTTTCTGTTCTCTGGATTGAATGTTTATGATGTTTTATTTCATTTGTAGATCAAGCGAGTTCACAATCAAAATGTCCCGGGACTCCTACAACCACTTAAAACGTTACTTGCTCGATAAAAAACATACTGTTCTACTTAACATCATTCAAGAACATCTATTTATTGACGGTAGGATATGTTTATACAGATTTGAGGACAACTTTTGTAGTTGTTAAAAAAGATCTAACAATAATTAACACTGTTTCACAAGATCTAACAAGATTGCCATCCAAAGTAAAAAACCAGATGACAAATGGCCGAGGAAGCCTTTTGCTTATCAAAAGTCCTCCTAAATGTTCCATTCTGGTTTGGGGGAGCCGTAGATAAATTAAGTAGTACACTTCTGTTTGTCTCCTTTTTGTACACCCAATTGTTTATGTACATACAGTTCGACATTTTGAAAATGATTGTGTATTATGTAATAAAATAGATTGCTCTGCTTGGTGTTGGAAATGAAGTATTGATTAATTCATTCATTCCGTCAATCATATATTTATTCCAGTATATGATGGGGTACCTCGAACTAAACTGCAAATTGACTCTACGGCTGGAGGCTTGCTGGGAGAGGCCAGGAGAGAAGGTACGTTATGTTGAGTTGGTGAGAAAAAAGAATAATTGCTTATTACAGAGATAGTATACACTAAAGGTGGTGGTGATATAAATTACCCTCATTTCTACTGCGAGATTGTTGCATATACCTTCAGGTTTTGTTGACAACTGTTTACAGGTGTACAGAATGACAAAGGTAATACAGATCAGATGTGGTTCAGTAGTTCAAGACACTAGAGCAGTAATATGTGCTTGTGTGCGTAACTGATTCAAAACAGTTGTTGAATACTTTATGTAGGTATTCAGAAGTGAATGTTATGTCGTCAGGTTATGTGTTTGACATCTGAGTCTCACTTGTAAGATTCAGACTGAAACGTTCTGTTGTAGCAAATAAAGCCAAGGTTTACTACGGCCTGATGAAGGAACCTGACATCAACATTCCCCTGGATGACGATGATGGAGAGATGGAGGGAGAGGACAAACCAAAGGTGAACAATAGTCATTACACACCATCTAACTATATTCCAGCTAGTGTGCGTGTGTGCATGTTAATGTTTTCCTCGTAGACAGTTGCATCTCGGGCACCAAACTTTAAGGGATTAATTTATGAATGTTTATTTTTTTAAATTCACCATTAGTTAAGGGGTCTTAATGGTGCTAGGGTTTGTACTCTACATCTGATATACATTTCACTGCATCAGTCTCAATTAGTTAAGGGGTCTTAATGGTGCTAGGGTTTGTACTCTACATCTGATATACATTTCACTGCGTCAGTCTCAGTTGGTTAAGGAGTCTTAATGGTGCTAGGGTTTGTACTCTACATCTGATATACATTTCACTGCATCAGTCTCAATTGGTTAAGGGGTCTTAATGGTGCTAGGGTTTGTACTCTACATCTGATATACATTTCACTGCATCAGTCTCAATTGGTTAAGGAGTCTTAATGGTGCTAGGGTTTGTACTCTACATCTGATATACATTTCACTGCATCAGTCTAAAATTTATTTTATTGGAATAGTGCTCTTTGAATGTGACAAGATCCTATTATGCAGTACTAAAAATCATACAAAAAATGCATTTATGCAAGCACCAACACAAGTCATGAATAGTGATGAAAGAAGGCCAAATGAATGACGTTTATTAAGAGATTAAGTTAGAGAGAGAAATGTGGGCTCTACATCCCAAGGCCAGGCCTGTGACTGAGCCCATACTAGTCTCGTGTCCCTCAGGTTGACAGAGTCCACATTTCGGCATATACAACATTAGCAGTATTGTTATAGATATATACAACATCATTACTACTGTAATCACAGTAGACCTTAGGCACTGTACCGTACTAACCAAGCACACCATTCATTCACCTAACTATAATCCCAACTACCTGCTGAAGTGTTACATTGTATCAAGATTTAGCCTAAACCTATAAGTGGGGCCATTACGCCCCACTTACTAAAATCACCGGTGGAAGAGAAGCGAGCTGTCTCGGCGTTAAAACCCCGTGAACACATTGTCCACCTGCACTAAGAAAACGGGGAAAGCTTTGAGATTTGCTATCAACCCCTCTTCCACCAATGATGTACATGGTATGTCCCTAACGCTATAAAAAATTTTGGAGGGATGGGAGGGCCAACATTTTTTGATGTGATCACTCCGTCTGCTTTCACAAAACGAAGTGACCAAGAGCTCGTAATCTGTGACTGCGCGCCACTACCGCGCGGTGATTGGCTCCATGCGCCAGAGACAATGAGCTAATTAGCATAATAATTAGCATCAGACATTAGGCCAATCATCACTTGTCCTGCGTTGTTGCCAGCACAAAAACTCATATGCAGCACAGTGCCGTGGCCGCATATTCTCATTTATGCAAGCACCAACACAAGTCATGAATAGTGATGAAAGAAGGCCAAATGAATGACGTTTATTAAGAGATTAAGTTAGAGAGAGAAATGTGGGCTCTACATCCCAAGGCCAGGCCTGTGACTGAGCCCATACTAGTCTCCTGTCCCTCAGGTTGACAGAGCCCACATTTCGGCATATACAACATTTCTTACAGAAAAAGAAACCTAAAAAGGATCTGCTGCTGTCAAAGAAGACAAAGAACGACCCAAATGCTCCTCCCATGAACAGGGTACCATTACCAGAAGTGTAAGTACTTTTACACCACCATTATCATATTTCCACCTGTTCTGCAACTGGTCTTTTGTGTCTACGGCTCATTTCTGACTGCTTACTGCTTGTTAACTTATAAATGTCTCTATATTGCTGTCAAAGTAATAATCATGAATGGCACATTCAAGCATTTTAAGAATAAAGTGAACAAATAAGGGGAAACAATACAGGTTACACAGTCTTGTATTGATAGTTGCCATAACAGCAATGTGAAGAGATTGAGAGATATGATCGTTGATATACCAAGTCAGGGTTGGTATTCAGTTATCTTTATATTCACCAAAATATTGAGCATGCATCATCAAAACATTCTTAAGAGTGAAAATATGTTTCACAATTAACAGATTGGTCTGAAAATGATATATAGCACATTACAAATATGATTAATAATGATAATCTAATTATTATCAAGCTAATTTGTGTGTGTGTGTGCGTGCGTGCGTGCGTGCGTGCGTGCGTGCGTGCGTGCGTGCGTGCGTGCGTGCGTGCGTGCGTGCGTGCGTGCATGTCTATGTTTTCCTCTCAAATGGTTTGCATCTGGGGTGCCAAACTTTTTGGAATTAATACAGATAGATATAAATTAATTGTTTGTAACGTTACACATATTTTCTGTGATTGTTCTGAGGAACGCTGAACAGTTGCAGACTTTTACGCAACTTACTTTAAATCAGAAAACTTCACATTGATATCATAAGAAACATAATTAACAAATACTCCAGAAAACCGTCTTGTACATCTGTGTATATGCAGGATGAACATGTAAGGGTAACCCCCCCCCCCCCCGGTACCGTTCATAGGATGGAGATGATGGAGAACTGGTTGTTTTTCAGCAAAGACCACCACAAACTGGAGAAAGTTAAATCTCTGAAGGAATCACTGAAGCGTGTCGCAGTTGGCACGGATCATTTGCCATCCATTTGCTTCTACACATTTCTCAATTCCTACTCAGGGTCAGTGAGATTATCTAGGCACTGTGCATCCAAGCAGTGTCACAACCAGGGGCATATTTAGGGATGGTGTGGTGGGCACTCCTTTCGAAAAAAAATTCTTAAATTTGTTCCTATGTAACCTTTTGCATTACTGCTTTTACAAGTTCCAGCTCCATACTATGTAGCATATTTAAAAACTTAGACATTCTTATAAATTTATCTATACCTGTTGCACATATAACACAGACAATGTCTGCTGTCTGTGACAAGCAGTTATATGCACAGCTTTTGAAGTTACATTAAAGTTAAACTACTAGTTTTAACTGTATATATATATATATATATATATATACATATATATCACTTTGACATTTGATATGTTGTTCATTAAATTATACTTTTGCAAATTTACAGGTCGCCAGGTCTGTCCAGTGGAATAATAGACATAGGGCATGCAGACATACTTTTTAATCTTTTGTGCCATGTTATCTTAAAATTCCATATTTTGTGAAAGAACATTTACATAGAGTTTAGAAATGTGATATACAGTTATGGGGCATGTTGATTGACGGGAAATTTGTATTTAAAATATGGACGATCTTAGAATGCTACTTTGACAAAACATAACAGCAAGCAAATGTGTGGATGAGGGAAGTCCACATTGGGTGTAAGTCTGAGTGAATATTCTTCTGTCCCTCAGTGTCACATCAGTTGACATCACTGAAGACTCAAGCACAATGTCAGCAGGATTCGCAGATTCGTTCATCCGGGTATTCAGTCTCAACCAATCTAAGTTGCGATGTGTGAAGCAACGAGATGCCCTTGGTGTCATTGACCCTCTCGCAGGCAAGTAGTTGGTGGCACCAGACAGTGTCTACACCCTAACTACCTTAGTAGTCTCGGCGTCAAACCATAAACGTATGTGTACATGTATGCTTGCAAGTACACGCACACGCACGCACGCACGCACGCACACACAACCATCAGCAGAACAGATATGTATTGTCATGAAGCAGTGTAGCGTTATTGCCTGTACTCATAATAGGCACCATCGCAGATCACTGGATATAGTGCATATTCGTAGTAAGACAGCATCACACTCCAACAATAGACACGCACTCTATAAATACCCCTGCAACACAATAGCTGACAGGCTGAATTGTGCCGCCGCCGAGATTGTAGGACTCCTCTACGAGGATGCAGTCTCATCGGCCTTTCAGCCTCGACGTTCCAACAATGCAGACACCATTGTGCTGCACCAAGTAAGTGCCCAAAAGCACAACTGTGCAACATCAAGGTAACTCAGCTAGTCAATGATGCGTTGGTGTCGTGTACGCAGATGACGTTTTGGAGCGGATGATGGATGACCGGACAGCGACGGTGCACAAGACACTGCGAGGACACTCGGGGATGGTGTGTGCCACCACCTTCAACCCCGACAGGAGCTTCATGTTGTCCTCCTCCACTGATGGCACCAGTAAGTCAACACAACAACATAGTCGCTTTCCTCAAGTTCGTCCATGTCTGTGTGCTGATCATTTGTATTGGATGTGAACCTAGCGTGTTGGTAAATGGGAGCCTCTATTGGGGATACTTTTACTGTTGCAATAATATTGTGATAGCTGTATTATTTAGCACTTTTGTGATATTGCCATAACTGTTGCAATGGTGTATTCTACTGTTGTTCTACTATTAATTGGCAGGGCCCATTTTTGGACATTAACACCAATGGGCGTTTATAGAATGAGATCCCAGCTCAGTGAATCTACGGCAGTTTTTTCCATTTTCCTCTGCGATCTTTTACTTCCCCAGCATAGACCTAGATAGAAGGCACGAATGGTTTATAGTGTCTCTTCCAAAAGATGTAATTATGATAGTATAATGAAATGCCAAGTAGCCAGAAAAGCAGCCACAAACCTTACAGTTTGGATAGCACTATCACTTGGTCATGAAGGCAGCTGAATTAAAATTGTGAATTCGTGAATGATGCTGCTGTATTGGTTGAATTTCGTTGTTGGTAGATCGATAAATGAGTGAAATTACAAAATAACGTTGAAAAGACTTGTTTATGAATGTTATTACAGTGGCGCATATAACCCTGTTAATTTGCGTTGCCAACTATCAATATTTCAGTGTATTATCGATGATAACTATCAAGCGTGCTATTCACCAGGCTGTTGATAGTTAACTTTATTATCATAGTACAGCATGGTCCCATCAACTGTGATGATGCATTGATAGTTTGATGCATTGTTACACCCCTACTAACAAATAATCTCAGTTGAATCTGACAAGGTAATCTCTTTCCCACAGTTCGTCTTTGGAGCACAGCCACGTGGACCAACCTTGTGTGTTACAAGGGCCACAACTATCCTGTTTGGGATGTCAAATTTGGGTAAGTTATATATACTGTATATACATATATATATATTTGTTATGCAAAAGTATTCTCCAGCCAGGAACCATCATCTCATGTAAGGGATGGTAATGACTGACAGGGAGTTTGTTGAATTAGTTGTTCATCATCCCACCTGCAGTCTTGATTGTGGGAACGGGGAACCAGGCCAGTCACAGCCAACATCTAAGGGCAATTCCAGGAACTTGCAGTTAGCCCCACTTGTCTACGGGGAACCAGGCCAGTCACAGCCAACATCTAAGGGCAATTCCAGGAACTTGCAGTTAGCCCCACTTGTCTACGGGGAACCAGGCCAGTCACAGCCAACATCTAAGGGCAATTCCAGGAACTTGCAGTTAGCCCCACTTGTCTACGGGGAACCAGGCCAGTCACAGCCAACATCTAAGGGCAATTCCAGGAACTTGCAGTTAGCCCCACTTGTCTACGGGGAACCAGGCCAGTCACAGCCAACATCTAAGGGCAATTCCAGGAACTTGCAGTTAGCCCCACTTGTCTACATTGTAGTGGTTGTTTTCTAGTTTAATGTTTTGTGTACACTTTGAACATTTTGTAGGCACAACAGTGAAATTACAAACAATGCTTCAGGCTGTGCAATTTAGTGGGCTATATACCTTCAACATATTGATTCTAATATTAACAACAGTATAATCATACTTATTAATAAACAAGGAACAGACAAGTAATAGTGAATATACATCGTTTGTTGCAGGCCATATGGACATTACTTTGTCTCTGGTGGTCATGATAACACGGCAAGGTTGTGGTCAACTGACCACTATCAGCCACTGCGACTGTTCGCTGGACATCTCGCAGATATTGATGTGGGTGTCTGTTTCTTTTATAGTAGTTCACATATTAATTGTCAGGTTTTTATTTTGTTGAAAAAATTCTCCTATGAGTAGAATTGTCTGTTTTATTTCAGTACGTGTACATGGCGTATCAAATACATCTGACTAAATATTAAGAACATTTCAATAATAATCAAGTACAGTCTTGTTAAATACAATGATAGGCACAGTATTCTAGTACAGCTGTATGGAATTGTTGTTGAATAGTGTGTTGAGGTCTGAAGTTTGTGATGAACAGTATGTAACTTGGTGATCATTAAGACTAAAATGTATTTCTATGACATATTTTAAAATTAATATGTAATATGTATTAAATAATATTATATATTAATTAATGGATCTTAAGTACATTTACACATTATTGCCCCCAACCCTGGTAGCAAGGTACATCATAAACTTATGTGATGATGTTCTAATAATGTTGTACATTTATCATAATAGTATCATTATGATTACCCGTCATTATTTTGGCAGGATATGTGGTTCAAAATGATTTTTTAAATGATGTTATCATTTGGCAGGCTGTTCGGTTTCACCCTAACTCATGCTACGTAGCGACGGGGTCAACCGATCGCACCGTGCGACTGTGGGATGTGCATAGTGGAGGCTGTGTACGCATCATGACAGGGCACAAGGTGAGGCAACCAGACGCAGGTCCTTGGTATAGATTCCAGATTTTAAATATACACATAATTACTCTGCATATACCTTGTATATGCGCCATGTTTTAACAAATTTATTATAATTTAATTTTGGGGGTAGAATAACAGTAATAAATGTGTTGTTGGGATGCCAAAAAGTTAGCAAAGTACTGTTTTCTTGACAATGACACCAATATGAAAGCGAGCAGCAATTGAATGATAAGGTGTTATTAATGATTGCATTTACTTTATGCTTTGCACAGTAGTTTTTTTAATGCTGAATGTGTCTTCACTGTGTAAACTCATGTGGAGAAAACCAGCAATTTTCCAAGTCGTTTTATATCTGTTACAGGCACCAATTCACACACTGGAATTTTCGCCAGATGGTCGATACATCGCCTCTGCAGGTTTGTAGGACATTGATGTAAAAGCGTGGACAGTTTAGGTAGTTAATACAGTAGGAACCACCAAGCAGTTCTCAAGCGATACTTGGTTTGTCTTATTGTATCAACTGAATTCATAAAATGTCAACTACCATAACTTGGAAATCTGTTCTACTATGGTATATTTCGAAGAAAATGCATACTAATTGGTAGTTGCCTTGATTATTGTAACTTACAGCTAAGCAACATTGTTAAAGGCTAAGCGAAATAAAATGTTAAATTCGTTTGACATTTTTTATATGTAAACTTAATGTTCTTGTCAAGTAATGTACCAAATATGAAGTTTGTTCATTGCCAACTGCTACCACTAAGCCCAGTCAAACATGGTCATTTGCGCGTCACAAGAAAACCAGCTCGTCAGATGTTGCCGACGTCACCGCAGGCAGTGCCACTGAGCATGCCCTACTCTTTAACATGGTAAACGGCGGTGCAGCTAGTTTCAGGCTGTGCATAAAATTGCAACCACAGAATGTAATATTTTTTATATTACCGTAAAGATAACAATCTTGCCTAAAACTATGTCGCTGGATGTACCCATGAATTTTCTTTACATTTCGAGTTATTGCCATTTGACCAGCGTAAATGCATATTATCAGCACTGTCTTGTCAGCTTTGATCACTACATGGTGCTGCTGATTTCTCACACTAGTGAGAATGTGCTCGCCACGTGCAATTTAATGTACTTTTTAACTACTTTTGTTTTTACCACCCAATCAATTCCATTAGTATTCCATCATTCCACATCGTTTAGTCATCTATATGTATATGCAAACTCGGTTATGTCTGTCCTTAAATATTCGGCATACGCAAAGGCACCGCATTTTTACCATATTCTGGTCGGGGCACAAATTGTGCGTCCTAAAGTTTTATGCCGTTTTAACAAAAACCTGAACACATTTTTCAGTATGATATCTATGTGCTAAATCTCTAACACATATTGATATTCCGTCACATTTGTGCCAACATACTGTTAAAAAAGTTGTTTTCAGTGAAGTACTTATGAAAATAGACAGTCAAAATCTTGTCAAAAACACCCAGGTCAAAAACCGTGCGTCCTATCTGCACTGTATAAATAGCTCTGTGCCCATAATGTGCGATGTGAATCAGTGCGACATCAGGCAGAGTATTAAAATAGGCTAAGAAGGTTGAGAACGCGAGATTTAAGTTATAGTTTTTGACCTGGCACAAAGTTTCCGGTCATAACTGAGTATACATTACGCGACTAATGCCAGTAATGGCGCTGGTGCGTTTTGCATTAAGGCAGTTTTGCTGTTTTTTGTTAATTTAAAGCACTTCACTCAAGAAACTTTTAAATTTATGTTAGCACAAATTAGATTCTAAATGGTTTATATCACACACGAACATTTTTCACACCAGGGACAATTTACATCACTGTCATCCATCATCCCTCTATGTAAACGAAAAGAATTAACCACTGCGACACGTCGGGCACCGCATCATCACTGCTAATGCCAGGTTAATAATCTAATGTACACTAAAATCATTAGTGTACATTAGATTATTGTACACTAATGATTCAGTCAGGACCCTCACCACCAATCAGGTGGTGAGGGTCCTGACTGATTTTTTGTCTGTTGCCCTTGTGAGCTCATGATCATGAGAATATACTCTACTATTATTAGTGGCACAGCTATCTCAACAGACACCAGAGAACCTTTCATGTTGATGGTTACAAGAAATGAAGTTTGCAATTCCAGGTGTAGATCAGGTGATCTTGCTGTGGGACGTGGCGAGTGGAGAACTGGCAGGACAACTGAAGGGCCACACAAGCACCATCTACTCCCTGGCCTACAGCAGGGAGGGCACCACACTCGCGTCAGGCAAGTCCTTGCACACAGTTGTATTATAATCCAGCCAGTGTATGTGTGGGGAGGGTATGTTAACGATTCCCTCCTAGATGGTTTGCATCTCAGGTATCATACTTTCAGGAATTAATCTACTCCTCAGGAGTAATGCCTTATAACATTCTCATTGGTGAGGGTCCTGTCTAATTTTAGTGTACATTAGATACAATACCCTTTATTTGTCCACAAATTAGATGTACGTAAATTGATTGTTCACAACGTTTATTTTCGGCAATTATCCAAAGTCTGCTGATCATATTGGGGTTGTTTTACTGATTTAACCGTTCACATTTACGTCTCAAAAAAGTAATGTGAATACTTCAGAAAACCATCTTCTGCATGTGTCTGTGTATCTAGTGCTATCCAGAGGATTTTTGCTAATCAATACTATTTTTGTTACTAGTTGGTAAGAATAAATAACATTTGTTGCTTCACGGGAGGCATGGCTGTAAGTGTTGTATGTCTGTGCTGCAGGGGCCTGTGACAATACTGTCAAGTTATGGGACATCAGCAAGTTACTTGATGACCAAGATGGCGAAGGCATCACAACAGCAAACCTGTAAGTCGAAGCATCAGTTGTAGGGGACTGCACTAGGACCAGTTATACACAATCACTGTTACAGGGAGCACTGTAAAGCCTTCTTGATGTTCTGAAATGTTGTAGTGGATACTCATTCTCCAGTTGTGATGATTATTTGACAAGCAAATTTGTGACTTAAAAGATGGTATAATCAAAATGTTAATGGAATTTTTGGAAAGCAAGATATTTTTTTAAATAATGGAATTATAAAATTCAAAAAATAGGTGTGCTGTATGTGGTACTGATATATTATACATACGAGGGATTATTTGTTGATCTCTACAAAAGTTTATTATTATACATGATGCTTATAAAAAACATGCGCCGACTTCTCAGTAGCAAGTCTTGCCTGCACTGCCTGGCTTATGTCATGATGCATCTGCAACAGGTTTTAATGTCTTGCATACATTTTCAATGATTTGGTTGTGACGCGTATGCAGCCTTGCTTGCGACGGCATGCTTGTTTTGAGGTCAGTCTTCAGTCAGTCAGGTGTCATCGCCGATAAGTCGCGTGTAACTGCTCAGAATAGTTGTTAAAGGAAATAAAAACAAGGCATTAGCTAAAATCCGTCTTCCATGTGTACACAAAGTTTAACATGTAACATTAAAAAATACAGAAAAATACTTTTGTAGCATAAATTAGATTTTAAACTAAAGGCACCTCAGGGCCTCCCCAAAAAAGCTAAATGGTCACATTTTGTTTGTATCTGCCCGAGCTTGCTACTTCAGTTTGGCAGAGTGCCAGTATCTTGTGTAATGGACTCTCACTCCCACACGACTCTGGAGGCTAGCGTCCAGCTTGCTATTGTTCCATAACTGTTACTGTTAATCTGTACTGTTCAAAAGTATTGATTTTCTATAATTGCAAGTTGTGTATATTTTGATGTTCATTTAATTATTATAAAATGGTGCGACTGTGGTGTCCAATATTCTGGACAACTATACAGTGAAATATCATACATTTTATTGATATAAAATGCATTCAACTGTTCTGTTTATTTATCCAAACAAATATAATGTAATGGATATATAATTTATTAATTGTATATATATATTGTATGGTAATATATTGTAATTATATATGTGAAAACAAATTGTGATATGTTTGGATAAATAAAATTTAGAAACATTGTTATATATAATTACCATATTTTAATTTTTGTGGCGAATAAATAATTACTAAAAAAATAAAAACATTTACAAACATGTATCATAGTATAAAAATGATTTGGTTTATATTACTTCGTGAAAACAAACAAAAAAGTGTCAAGGAAATCAATGGTTTGGTGTCAGGATTGAACAGACGTTGCCCGATTATAAAAGAAATGACAAGAAACCAGCGCGTCTACCAACTGAGCTAGCAACATCAATGGAAATTCACAGACTGTTTTAAGTTATGATAAATTGTACAATTCCGATTACAAAATAAATGCCAAGGAATCGACGCCTTTACCAAAATGAGCTAGCAGGACCAACAGAAATTCGCTGACTGATTTAAGTTGTTATGATAAATTGTACAACTCTTCCTTCATACATCGATATTCTAGAGATATTATGAGATTATACGCGTTACTTTCTGTAGCTGGATATAATATATGTTTGCTATATATGTTTATTATCTCCCGTTGGTTGCATTTGATATCATTATTTAGAAAACGAGCCAAAGCTCTGCGAAATCTAGTCGACTTGTAAATGTATAGGCCCATTTGAATTAATTGTTTGAATAAAATTGGATTTGTGTGGAACCGTAAGATAACTGCTTGTTCCTCTATGATGACTAGTGTTTGTATTACGGAATATCGCACAATAACCCATTCTGATGCTTTCTTCAATCCAACATCTGTCATTGTAAACAAGCTCTAAATGTACTAAAGTGCTGGCATGTTGCACGAAATTCATTTAATTTTTTTGGCTTGATGGACATGGAATAGATAGCAGGATGTAATATAATATGAATTCAAGCAATAGGTGTTTTTATTCCCTTTAACAATGTGTGTATGTGTGTTTATATTGTCTGCGTGACTTGTATGCTGGGCTTTACCTGTTTCACTTTGTTACAGAGTCAACGGCACAACATATGAAATAGGAAGTTACCCAACCAAGTCAACACCAGTGCTAAGCCTACATTTCACAAGGCGAAACTTGTTACTAGCAGCAGGACCCTATGTGTCATAGCACCACCGACTGTACCAGGACGTGGGTGGTTCAGCCTGGTGTCACACAGACCTATGGCAAAGTGTTTCCACAGAGAGTTTACAACAGCCGCAAGGAAAATGTGACGAGTGTAAATATGAAAAACCTTGCTAAAGGCGTACCGGTATTACTAGATTAGCCTAAATTATTTACGACACTAAATGGCACACATACGTCATTTCTGTCTACACTAATGTATTCATTCCATCACGACAGATAATTCAGGTACAACATTGCTCAGTGTAATAAAAAATTACATACTCAAGTAATGCAGCCTCTGTTTTTTGTGATAATGTAGATCTCAAGTGTGTTGTAGTACGTATGCTGTTCAGAGAGCTATTCCAGCTGCTAAATCTGCCCTAGAGAGCACTGATCTAACATATACTTTTTACCTTACATGTGTTGTGATGGAATGAGCACATTGGCATAGAAGAATGTTTACTTGTTTAGCTTAGTTGTGTAAAAAATAATTTAGGCCAATCTAATACCTTTATCAAAACTTTGTCATGCTGAAATGGCCAGGATTCATATTGGACTTATCTGAATTGCCTGCCTATTACTTTGATTCATCCTATCTTCAAGTCACCTGAGTGTGACAAACTTGTACATAAGTGACTTCTCGAAAATAAAATATTGCATTTCATTATTTACACTGGGATGTACCTTAGTATCCACTACTGAAATGAGTGGAGACGTTGAGTGACAAATTCACAACCAAACACCACTTGAAACCGTAGTATTACATCAGGGATCAGCCTGTATCATTTATTCTATAGATCTAATCGAATACATCAATATCTCTCGTCCTGTTTCTAATTCTCATTATACACGAATATACAGAACATATGCACTTGTACAGCACACAAGTTGCATTTTGGAGCATGCCGAATACTGCACACATTCCCCAAAGTGGAAGAACAGAATATTGACATAGTTATGTCTAAATACGGCACCATCACATTTGAATGTGACGTGACTCGATTACAGAGGACCAGTAGATATGTTATCAAGATGAAAGTATGCATGAATTAATACGCCAAACCTAGATTTCAGAAAAAAATCCTTTTAAGGAATCAGACTACGAGAATTTTTAAGAAACAAATTCTTGTATGATCCCTTAAACTACTATGAACACATACGAAAGTATAAATGTTTTTTTTTGGTGCAAAATAGATAAGTTTCAAATTGGCATTAGATATAATGAAAGGGAGTAATTTTGCAGCTGTGAAAGAGTAAACGTGCACTGGCAATGGTGAATGGTTTCTCCAGCATCTTGATACGGTATTGCTTAAGTCTACTTCTGTAAAGCATTTTTAAATACATGGCTTTGATGATTAACTGTACAACAAAGATCCGTGCCTTTGCAACAATGAAACATTTAGTACGTGATGCCCTTACAAGATGCAGTTGGGTTGATTATTGCAAAGCCACATTATGCATCGACATAGCTGCTTTGATCTTGAATACAACACATACAGGCACTAAAAACAAAACATTGTTGTTACCGTGTTTTATTTCTGTATGATCTATCACAATTTAACCATAGCCACGCTTTAGCACTTAAATTTATTATATTTAAATCACAATGACATCAATTCCAATCAAACATGACATGAAACTTACTTAATTGATCATTCTGAACCACACAAAGGACCGGCTTTCTCGGTATTGTTAAAACGAAAGTACCGATATGTGTGCCTATATAGTGGCATTTACCACACCGTGCATTAATTTACATATTCCATATCAGATTATACATATTTTTTACATAAATATATTTACACAACATATCAGCCTCCAGTTTTTGGCCAATGACCAACCGTTTCGTATCACAAGCAGAAAGATAACGAAGGCTTGCATACGTACACTCCCACTCCCCACGCCACGCAAAAGACACAACTAGCTGTACATTCATGCTCGGACAGTATCCAATATTTTGGTGACGACAAACTGATACAAGTGCAGCTTAAAGCCAGTACCGTGTCTCCGCCAACCCTCGAACAAATCCCGAAGCTCTGTGATGATGTATGTATAAATGGCGCAGTAGACACAGTCGTGGCCACGAGACCGACAACGTTTGCAGCAACATCGACATGTTGTTAACTATCATGCAATGACACGCTTACATACATGAGCAATATAAAAGAAAATGGTGACAACATCAAGCAACTGTTATAACAAATTTCAATGACGATGATGGTGATGAAAAAAAATCACTGCTCTTATGGGAAGCAAAATCAAATTATACATATATGTATGTATATATGCGTACAAGCCACTAACCATTCGTTCCTACATCAAAAAAGTAGATCCTTCTTCTGTGGTGAACGGCTACCTTCCGTACATAGTAGCACACATTCAGTGAGCGCCTGCAGTCCACACACGTCGCGGCGTGTGCGCAGAAGACGAATGTTTCTGGCTTCCAGTGCGTGTAGTCAGTCCCACCGTATTTGGTGCCAGAAGTGGTCTTGAATCACTGCGACCAATGTCGCTGCTATTGCCAGATAACCCCAGGATGGACGACTGCACGAGTGTGTGTATACATGTCTTGCGTGTGTCATGATGCAGATGTTTGTGTGCCACTTCCGACTGTCTGTCTGACACCTGACTGCTGCCATCCAATGTTGCGCAGCAGTGGGTGTGACTATTTACAGCAGCCACCGGATGCCGGTTGATTGTCCTGGTTTAGGTCTACACCGCGTGCCCGCTGCTGGGGAGTGCCACCTACGTCAGTCTTCGGTAGTTTCTTGGCTGCAAGAAAACGTATACTAGTAAGGGCAGACAACATTTTGTAGCACACATCCTGCAAACATTCTCAGGAGAAATAATACATTTCAATGGAAAAGAAGATCAACACTGAAGTGAAAAAAAGAAGATGGAACTGGATTGGACATGTATTTAGAAAGAAAGAAGCCATTCCCCCAATGGGAACACTAGAAGGGAAACGGAATGTGGGCTGCCCAAAGAAACCTGACAAGGAAGGTCAGAGAGAGAAAACTATGATCAAAGACATGGATTAAAGCCAAATTAGTGGCCCAAGATAATCCATTATGTGACTACACAAAATGTCATAATTGCACTATCAAGGAATCATTAGTTCACCTGAGAGCTCTTTGCAAACCAATTTAATACATCTTCGAACATATAAAAATTCTGTTTCATAGTTTATTTTGCACCGAGAAAACTAAAGATTTTTGGAAGGTAAATAACATATAATTTAATACATCTTACTAAATTTGTTCATCAGTCTGCTTAAAAAGGGTATACATTATTATATACTGTTTATTACTCACCTATTGCCAGAAATATATCATTTACATTCATAGCTGTCTTTGCAGAGGTCTCCATGAAAAGTAAACTGTTTTCTTCTGCATATGCCTGAGCTTCCTGTAACACAAATATAAACATATGTAACAGTTAGCAAACTGTGTTGCATGGACATATATGTTCATGATATATTAATTTTAAAAGCAGTACTGGTGGCTATTATCTATTAAAACTATTATCAGATGTATGCAACATTGTGAGCATTACTGTTGTCTTTTTAGTTTCAGAAATAATTTTTTTTTCATCTGTCTATGTCAACATATAAAATAGGCATGGCCTGAAAGAAAAATTGACTATCAATGTACTATTTTTGAAAGACCTCCTTATTAATTGTCAAAATAACATGCCGTGGTATTTATATCGGCTATCAACTACCAACCAGCTTTGTCTGAACAACTGTGTCACTGATAACACAACTATAAACCAACAATGGAAGTTTACTGAAGTTCTGTTCACATAAATATGCTACACTGGTAGCCGCTAGTAAATTTTCTTTGTGAATGTCACGTGTTGTCGTTTCTCGAAAACACCGTAAACGATACTGTCATTTTATTGGCGATATTTTGAAGCAAACATGATTATTCTGCAACGGTATTCTTTTATTTTGGTGGAATTATGACAGGATTTTTTAAACGCGCAAGTTAAATTGCTACGAAGTGTCATGGCGCCTGTGATACCTCGTGTCAACCAACATAAACGGGGACGTGAGCGGAAGGCGCTAACGTAAACCGTTTCGCGATCGTTGCCTGGCTGTCCGCTAAGCGCATTGACAACATGTTGCTAATTAAATGTCACTGTTACATCGTTAGAACACACATAAGTGTACATATTCCGGTTTTGAATACAAAACTTGAAGGAATAGCAACAGCCTAGGTTACGATGGCTCAAAGTGATATAGTCTGCGTTTCGTAGTTCTCACAAATTCCATTGGATGGGGTCACAATAGTTGGAACAAAATTGTCAGTTAAACAGCATCAGCGATTTAAACATCCATAACTGTTAATATGACTGCTTGTGTAATTTATATTTGTTAACTTGTATATTAAGCACTGCTGCACTAGAAACAACCAGTAACATTTATGGTATTGTGTGAGATGAATTATTTTATTATCTAAATTGATTATGTACGGTTGTTACTGTGTTGCAAATATTGCACAAATAAGTGTTAGAAAAGTTATATTTTAAATATCTGACAGAATGTATTATTTCTCAAAGTTAACATTGAAATAAAATATTACTTTTTTGAACAGAAATTGGCTTCTATTTCACTTTAAACAGGAAATGCGTCATTTGACACAGAATTTGCCCTTTTTTAAACAGAAAATACGTTTGAAATGGAATTTGCCTTTTTCTGAAACAGAATTAGCCTCTTTTTAAATGGAAAATCAGCATCCCTATACATACATGACTGTTATTAATTTGCCAGTGTACCGTGTTATAATGCATAAACTTAGTATCTGGCCACATATTCATATATGTTTTAAATCTATTTATATTTCAAACGGACGTCTGTGGTTAATTTGAATGAAATTGGTACTGAAAACACAATTACATACATATGCACTCACAATTACTTGGCTCCTAAATTAAATGTGTCTCCTAAAAAATGTAGGTAGGAGCCAGTTGGCTCCTAGACAAAAAGTTAACTTTGAAGGCTGTTGCTACGACATTCACATGGAATGCTAATAAGTTTCAAATTTAAACTGCAGCCAAAACATCAAATTGTAAATCTATGCTGTTTTATATTTGTATGATATATATGGATAATGACATAAGAATTTGAAATGTGAACAAAATTTCACAATCAGCAAAGCAATTTTTCAAGATATTTTTTGTTGAATTTGAATAGTTTAGCAATAGATACATTAACACTCACTCCTAGTTGCTAGGCCTTTACCTATAATGTGTGTTAATTGTTTCCACAATCATATTCTGCATAAATGCTGCACATCAATTATTACATCACTACTATTGCATTGCAAATAAGCGTATATGTATGGCTATTTATTTTTGTAGTCGAACGCAGCGACACACAATTTCCGGTCCCTCTTTTACGCCATGCAGTGAATATTTAAATGGTGATTTTCAACCAATGAGATTAAAGTTTAACATTTGCTGCGGGTATAAACATGGAAGCGCCCACGAATTATTCTAAAACACGCGTCCGCAGGCGATTTCTACAATTAAATGCTAACTTTTTAACGGTAATTCTCGACATTGTCATTATGTCAAACTCCAGTAATTTGGACTTTGATGGGATTTTCGAATCGAGTTTATAACGAACGCTGCCATCGAAGGGGAATGTTTTGCACTATGATTACGCATTTTAAATATAACACCAACTTAATAGTTCAGACGGGATGACGGCTGTGATCACAAAGAACGCCATTTTGTATAAAATCTTGAAAATACATGCACTCTGAAATTATTTCAGTTTTATTTACCATAGACATTTAATTAGTTTTCCATTCCATTTTATCCTGAAGCTAGCGCAGACGAATTGCAGCCAGTTCCTGATCATATCCAAGAAATCATTTTGTCAGCATCAGAAAATCACAGGCCTTCGTTTAAAATTGACATAACTTTATTATTTCTCAATGAATTTTGAAATGTGTTCTACTACTAGAGAGCAGATAAAATAAACTAGGAAGTTATATTGACAAATTAGTTGTTTGATAACATTTACTATATGTGGCATATGGCAAAACATTTTCCAACAAATTCAAATTTATGTTCCGTTTTGTCACTTTACTTTTCACAATACATTTTCTCCATGAAGGAGGCAACATCTCAATGAGCAAGTTGATTTGATTTTATACACCATTCTCTCCTGAAAACAATGGTATAAAACGTGTTCACATATCTTGGATAATTATCTCGTTATGTACAATTCTGTAATAACACCCCTACACGAAAAAACAGAGTGGCAGCATTTGGCATTACCGAGAGGATTTACGCACATTTTTTAATATCTTCTGTCAACGCTATCTATTTTTGTGTTTTGTTTCTTATAACAAATAAACCAAGAAACTAAAGTAACGAATTTGGTCAACATTTCAATGTAAATTTATATGTGAAGCAGTTACTGTCGTTGAAAGTAATTTAAGTTTGTTGCCGCCGAAAATGCGTCGTGGCACGAAGTGGGCGAAAATAGGTGCAGTTGTCGGTTCACTCCATTTGAAGCCTTCAAAGTACATTTTCACGGACAAATATCACATCGATTAGCATGCCCGTGCATATTATATCGTCTATCCGCTTGTCTGCCTCCTTGTTATCACCACTATGATGTAAATTAGCAGTTATCCTTCAAAAACGGTCAAAATTTGATGATATTTGCGACTTGTCCGCCATCTTTGGTTTCGATTTACGTGGGGGTAGTGGACCTCTACGTCGAATAACCAATCAACAGCGCTGATTTGGTGATTCCTACGTGTTTCCCAATGATGGCAAGATACTGACGTCATTCAATGTTAATCAACCAATAGGGATCCATAACACTACGGTGCGGGGTTTCCATGCCAAGTGCAGACTACGACTAGAATCGTATCCCGGATACAAAGGGTAACTACGACTAGAATCGTATCCCGGATAAAATGGGTTAAAGAGTATCCCGCAGAATTTGGCATTATTTCTATTAATGTAATACTAACAATGATAGATATATTTCATTTGCTGTTTTTAACATATCTCAGTTAGTGTTAAACTACTAATCACTGAGACAAACTAAACGGAATGTTATGTTTGGAGTTGTTTCGATGTTTGATTTAATATACAGTATTATTGTTTGTCTGCTGTAGGCAACTCCTGTTTGCATATAATTATGTTGTTGCAATGTTAAAAAGACACCAATTAAAATTATAAATACACACACTGCAACTTAATTCCGCATTATTACTGGCTTATACTCTTATTCTAAAGTGTACTTTTATTATAATTCCATGAAATGTCCACCCTATACTCTTATTATAATTTCAAGAAATTTCCACCCTATACTATGTTATTCCGACCTATACTCTTATTAAAATTCCGAGACATGTCCACCCTATACTGTTATTCCAACCTGTACAGTTATTTGGAATGCAATAGTAGGTTTTATTCATTAATCAATACGAAAATATTTTATAAACCCAAAATGGCATCAATCCACCAATAAAACCAAAGTTGATATAAAAAGCAAACAAAACTACACCTACTACAATTCACTACTTACATCAAACTCGACCATTCGTTTGTTGGCAATGTCTGCCTTGTTGCCAGCAAGAGCTATGACAATGCTGGGACTAGCTTGTCGCTGTAGTTCCTTCACCCACGTCTTTGCACGTGCAAATGTATCCTGTAATACAACAACTCATTCATTTCTTTGCTCAGTGGCTGACAATTGATAAATTCTGACGAAAATGTTTAGCTCTTCTTTGAAACAAGAAAGAAAGCTGCTGTATTTTCATGCATACATAACCTGTTAACCACAATATAAAGATGCCCGTCAGAAAACACGCCTTTCCACCCTGCAATTCTTTAATAATTACTCTGTTGGGTAACAACTAAAACCAGAATAGAGTCGTTCTTGTACTAAATGTCATATAATACACATTAGACTAAAACCCAATTCCAAATACCAAAAAAAAAAATTGAAGGTACATTAAAAATAATTATGCTTATAACGATATTATTGCTGTTCATAGAAAATGACTGCTGAATGAGCAATCAGGTTTATGCTGAATAGCATGTTTGTTCCAATTTACATTCCAGATCAAATAATACAAATACATGAGCTTAATGCCTGTTTGTTTATCCTGATTCACATTCCTGTTCAGCAAATGCTGGCCATGTTGTTTACCTATCCAGATATATAAATAAGGTGAGATCATAATATCATGTCACCATCACACAACTTTCAGATAAGGGAGAATCACATTATTCAGATATGGATTAGCTGCAAACACAATGGTATCAAGTTGTAAAATTCAAACTACACATATAACAGCATTCGACATGCCAGAGAATCATTATGCAGTGACACATGAAGATTCAATTCAACATGTGGCAACATTACAATGGAAAAAACATGGTGCCTGAATGTCTCATTTACTCAGGGTGCACGATACTTTTAGCCAGTTGGTAGTCCGTCGGACTGGCTGACTCACAAACAACTAGTCCTGACATTTTTTTTACTAGTCCTTAAATGTACCCGGTAATTATATAGCTATATATATATACATATATTATAATACACACACACATATATGCTTTATCACGTTGGCCTATCGTTTGACTAAAATTAGTTAGTGCTTTTATTCGAGAAGATTACAAATCGATTCTCTCTTCAAGTAACATTTATAAAAAGAATTATCATTGACATACATATACAGTTAATGGGTACATTGATGCTTGTTAACAGCGTTTATCCACAATTAAATGTCCATCAATTTGTTAGCAATGCTTGTCCATGATTAAATGTGCATCAACTAGTTAGAAATGTTTGTCCACAATTAAAAGTCCATCAACTTGTTAGCAATGCTTGTCCATGATTAAAATTAATGTGCATAAATTCATTAGCAAAGTTTGTCCACAATTAAATGTCCATCAACTTGTTAGCAATGCTTGTCCGTGATTAAATGTGCATCAACTAGTTAGAAATGTTTGTCCACAATTAAATGTCCATCAACTTGTTAGCAATGCTTGTCCACGATTAAAATTAATGTGCATAAACTTGTTAGCAATGTTTGTCAACAATTAAATGTCCATCAACTTGTTAACAATGCTTGTCCATGATTAAATGTGCATCAACTAGTTAGCAATGTTTGTCCATAATTAAATGTCCATCAACTTGTAGCAATAGTCCTCCACAATTAAATGTTCATCCGCTTGTTAGCAATGATAGTGTTTAATTAAGGGGAGACACGGCAGTCTGAAATACGTCAATAATTAATTTTATGAAATTTTGTGTTTCTTTCAGTTTTTGACAGATTGACATATCTACTTCACAATAAAGATCGTTTTTTAACAGTTACTCACCGCTAAGTCATTATATTAGCACTAACTTAGATGGCCCATCAAATGTGAAATGACAATAAATATTTGAATCGATGAAACACGCCAAAAGTAATCCAAGTTTATGCCTTGACAACGACAACGTTTGTTCATGATATGCCATTTTGTTTGGTATCAAAAGAACGGCCTTCTTCTTGGCTATCTGTCAGTTATGTTGATAGTCACGGCCCTTTTCTCCAAAGTTGAGTTTTCCCGCGTTGAAACCGTGTCCAAATTCCCGATGATCTCCTTATTTAGCACATAATTATGCAAATGAGACACGGAACTGGCCGAAAGCCTCGCATTCGTGGTTTTATGACGCGTTTTTTCTCAAAATGAGGCACGCAACCAGCCGAAAGCAAGTTCAAGGATCATTCAACCGGTTTTATGACGCGTCTTCGTTCAAAACGAGGCAAATCAATCCCACGATGCTTTGCGTTATCTGCTTTCCTGTTTACATTGTTGCTACGGAGAACAGTTTGACACTCGATAAATGGACGATATATTTTGTTAAAAAGAGAGTTTAAAATCAAAAGTTATACGCAAGCGCCTGAGTGAGTGCAATGCTGCACGTCGTTGGTCGTCCGAGGAAGCCGACTTAGCAGCCGTAATCGACGGCGAAAGCGAATTGATTTGAAGCAGACGACACTGCGACTGACACTGACAGCGCCGGGAAGATCGCAACAACTGACGCCGGAGCGACTGCACAGCTACAAGGGACGGCCCAGGCAACACCGTGTCGCACTACAGTCGTCTCGTCACGCAAAATTGTCACCATGAACGCCGTTAAATGTGACAACCCTGACGAACAGAGGGAACTGAGCAGTCGAGATTGGTGTATTGTCGATGTTGGCCAACTCAATGAAGTGGTCGCTGATGTCTTCTGCCCTGCACTGAACACCTCTAATGCTATTGCATTATACTGTTGAAACATGTTGATCAGAAGTGACTTTTTATGCTCCACACTGTGCCATATGGTGTACATGGATGTTGTGTTATATATACCAAATGTATCAGAGTTAGTGATGATTGACTGACATGTCAAACATGTGATGATTGTATGGACACACTGCTGTTGCATTTGTAAAATGCCTCAGTGAAGTGGTGCTTAGGTTGACAAGTCACAACCTGTGCAGAGTGGGAAACTGTCCGAATTCTTGCTTCAGCTATGTTTCCTGGCATTATAATGTGTGGGGTGGCAGTGGGGGGGTGGGAGTGAAAATGTTATAATGATGTCACTTTTAATGGACTATTAATCCTATAAACATTTATGTATATTACATCTTCGTTATCTAACATGCATTTCAGAGTTGAAGAAAACAGGCTGACATGTCACGACTGTTGTGGATACATACAAGCTGCATTTGTAAAAGTGAAGTGATGCTTACTTAGGAAAATACCTATCTGATCTCATAATCAGGTTTCTTTGCATAACCAATGCATATGGACTGTTACATGCTATCAGTATGCATGTTTTATGTTGGACACAAGTCACAATGTATGCAGTGTGAATTATGTGTGAAAACTGTCTTAATTGGTGCATCGACCATGATTACTCGCATTATGAATTAGGGGGTAGGGGTAAACAATGACATAATTGTGTCACTGTTAATGAAATGTTTCACTTAGAAACACTCACATATTGTATATACATGGTAAGCCTACCATATTTATGCTTATTTGTAACATCCAGTATGTGCAAGACATTAAAATTACTTTGTTCATACTTTGAGTGCCGTTTTCTCAGTTATCACTTTTTTGTAGGAAAAATGAATAGAACTCCAAAACTAACCAAGCAATTCATACCAACTTTTTACACAGTAATAATGACATAACTATCTACATTCCTGTGCATTGAAATTATGATCAGTCATTTGGATTATATCCCATAGGGGTTTGAATGTGAAAATATTGAAGAAAAAAATTAAAATTAAACAAAAAAATTTCCCCAAAAATCTGAATGACATATACAAATGGCTATGCACAGAAAGTTAGAATAGTTCATTATCTAAATAAAAACATTTGAATTGCATAAATTAGGATAGGGGTTTCAGTGTTCTATTCATTTAAACTTTTCTGTTTTATGCCTTATTTTTTCGATTAAAACCCCCTAGCGCACTGAAATATTAGAAAACAAAAATAAAAATCATGAAATATCCTTAGTTTTAGTACAGTAACTTCATACAATACATAGTTGATGAAATTTATCAGCTTTTAATTTAAAAAAAAATTCTGTGTCCTGTGATCCCTTAAGAAAATACGGTGATGCCGCAACAGTACATGTGCAAAGTCATCAGATGAGATGGGTGCAGTTTGGATCTGTTCATGTCGTTCATGGGTAGAGTCACTGCTGGACAAGACGATAGCAGTAGATGGACAGGCAGCCACAGTGTCGGACGATGTAGGAGTGGAAGTGGGTGTAGAACTAGAAGGACCAGCAATGACTCCAGTATCGGTCGACGTCGAAGGACCGGCAATGTCGGATGATTTCGATGTAGAATGACCGGCGATGTCCATGACAATGCGACTCAATGTCGGTTGTTGATGTTGCGTCATTCGCTTTAGTCTTAGACGACGATTTTGGCCTCAACTTTGCGCTAGATTTTCCCTTGTATGTGTTCCAGTGCCTTTGTTGGAGTTTGTTTGCTTGCTAAAATAATCACCGATTCGCCCCTGCGACATGGTTGAACGATAATATGATAGAACGCGATGCTGTCTGCAAACCGAGTATTTTGATCATGTGGTTCCACACTCATGGTCGCTAGGAGGCACCACTTACTGATGTAAACAGCGGCCATTTTAAAGTTCCGTAATCCCGGTACCGGATTAGATGATTAGACGCAAAATGTAGTCGAGTGACAAAATGTTATCTTATCGTTTTGCTTTATTTCATCACACCACTTCACTTTCACACACACAGTATACATTCTTTCACGTCATTATAGCTAGTCCGACGGGACTGCTCTTCTAAAACTGGACTAGTCCGTGCTCCGAAACTACTCGTCCGGGACGATCGGACCGGCCTTATTTCGCAGCCTGTTTACTTCTACTCAATATACAGCATATCCACACAGTGGATGCAATCATTTTTGCAATGCACACGTATACAACAGTAACGAAAATATGCTCTAGTTCTTTCACACAGAGTTGGTAGTAAATTCATTTTGCAATGGTCTACACAACAAATATTGATGGATCAATTACAAAATTTGCTCACTTGATTTGTGATGTCATATACCACAATCGCAGCCTGGGCACCTCTGTAGTACATTGGAGCCAAACTATGATAGCGTTCCTGGCCTGCAGTGTCCCATATTTCAAATTTCACTGTTGTGTCATCCAAGCACACTGTCTGTGTGAGGAACGCCGCTGCAAATATCAGCAGATTTTTGTTAGACATGTTACTGATTACTGAATTATGTGATCTGAGGAGAAAAACTGCATAGTCACAATAAACAATGTTATTAACATTTACACAGATGAACTGTTTCACCATATCACTAAAGTATTTCTTTTAAATTTACATTACCACAGAACAGGCACAATGCAAACATCTTAGAAGGCTGATTTTGAAGAATGTTAGTGGGTACTAAAACATTCTAATATGTGCAACTACTGTATTAGCTACAGATACATCAAGATCTGAAAGAATTTGTTATCATGGTGCAAATCGTATACAAATCATACAAACTGCCACCACCACACACACACACCCCCAGGGTTAGGTTTAATTACTATAGCTAGGTAATCAAGAGAAGCATGGTTTTTTTCCCCGTGCATAGACCTGCCTTATGTTTACTGAACATTATTTATTGATGAGTCATGACATGTATCATCATGGCAAAGGTTGAAAGATATATATGCAATGTCAGAAAATATTTTCAGTTTTCATAAAAAAATATATTCCTTCATTTTTTTGCCCTAGCATAGTGTTCAATGTGTGGTGACTTTAATAGGACAATGCACATGGAACTAGACAAATGTTATGTTCAGTTTCTTACCTCCAATTGTACTCTCCTGGTATTCATGGAACTGTCCTTTGACAAAACGTAACACCAAACTAGATTTGCCTACAGCCGACTCTCCAAGCAACACCAGCTTGAACTGGCATATTTTGCCCTGTCCTGGTGCCCCATTAGGTCGTTGAACGCCACCCCGACTAGCCATTGGATGTGAGGAACTAATAACACCTTTATGAATCCTCCGACTTCAACCTGCAAGCACGAATGGCTTTATTACATGTACAGACAGAGCATAGCTTTGTCACCACATACACACATCAAAATCTATATACAGAATTCATTTAGTGTATCTAAACAATGCTCCCCAATTTAAATACTACATAGTGGCTTTTCTTTATTCCGTTTTCTATTTTTACTGTGTTTGTCAACATCTGAACTTCCACTACATGTACGATAATTGCCCATTTTATTATTCGTTAACCTTTATCCTGAAATACAGTGTGCTGTAGATGGAAGTCATGGAAATGTCTTTGTGAAAGTTGGTGGATATTAAAAATAAATAAGTGTTTTGTAAAAGACCTCTGTAGAAATGAGTCTTTGTGCAACGTTCCTTGTTGTATGACTAAGTCTAAACCACAAGCTGAAGTATGTGTAATTCGGGTAACATAAATTGGGTCCAAACTAAAAGTTGACAGAAATCAGCAACTTTAAAGGAAACAGAACCATTGTAAGGTGCAATGATCAAATATATTTTATAAATTAATTATACATAATAGCCTAGGACATTTAGTTATTTATAAAACGTTAATTTTGAAACATAATTTATAAATACTTAAAACCCACTTAAATGGTAGGCAATGTCTGCCTAGTGCCTGTGGTGGATAAAAACCTTTACAGGAAGGATATAAACATACATTATCACGAAATGACAGAGCTGGTAATAATGTGGACCACACTGATAACAAATTAATATATGAAATTGCTAAATTGTTATGAACAATTGACAATACGTCACAATATGTAACTCATATACATCAGATCTAAGTATGTACAGTAACATGTTTACAAATAATTTGTAACTTTTCACTGGGTAGATAGCCTTATTTTACACCCTGCTGTGGGCAGACAATTTGAAGATAGCGGACAATTGTGAATTATACTGTGTGTTGCTTGCATTAAAATATGGATATCTTGACAGTTAATTCATCAAAATACATTAAATTAATTACACTGTCGATAGAACTGAACGTTTGAATAAAATATATTGTTAAAATTGCTGTGTTGCATTCCATTAAGCTTCAGATCTTGAAGCGAAGTTCAGCAATTACGATGAAAAAATAGTAGTATGCACTAATGCGGGTCAATACCACCCAACAGCTAATTCGGAAACTAGGTAGAACGACAAACGTCAGATCAGAGTAGCAACAATTTAAATGTGACATCATTGATAAATATAGCACACGCAAGCAATCCATGTCAGATATAGGCCATTGTATATTATATAACGATAAAGTAGTTTGAAGTGGAATTATACTGCAACCCACATCAATTTATAATGCCATACTCACTGACGAAACATACCCTTAACAAGCATGCAATACTTTATTATATAAACGTTCAATTTGCGTCACAAGAACGGGTCCTCCAATTACATTTATGAACGCAATGTCACTGCACAAATGACAACAAAACTGTAATATTGATGAATCAAAGACAAAGTTAAATTACATATAAAAGTACTGCACAGTTATGCATATGAAATGGTAAGACAACATTAACCAAACAAAGAGTGCGAGTCATTGTACTAAGTTTATAAGAATAGTTCCCGTGTCGTAGGGACGGTTATGTCATGACCGTTTTGCCTCTTATGTATGATGATGCGTGTACATTTTAATTTGGAATATACAATTCAAACCAAACCAAAACATTGTCAGTGCTCAGTTGACAGCTACGCCATCGCCAACGTGTGTTACAACAGAGCGCAGAAATACAAAACATAGTGGACAGCAAAATGTAAAGATTTATTCATTCAATGTTGGCTTCCTGAATAGCTTCAACACCAACAAAACACAAGTCACGATAACATGTCAAATAAGGGGAGGCCATATTTTGTGTCTTATTACGTTCCATTGAAGATGATGTCAAAACTTTGTATTTTAAGAGGACTTATTTAAGTAATTACTTACCGCTTGCAAAGATCGTAACGCTTATTATAATATGACGCGTATATGTTAGTTAGTGTTTTATCGATATAAACACACAAGGACTCAGATCTGTGTCGCAGATACTCCTATCCCTCCCTCTACTGATTAATGTTTACGTACTACTTTCAAGATGGTTGCATATACCTGCGCGCAAACAAATATGCTTCAGTAAGACCCATTTCAAGTTTATTTTAGAAAAACACATTGGATTAGACTAAGTGAGAATTGTTGTTGGTCAAAAATCAGTGTAATCTTAAATCAGTTGCTATTTTCTAGATTTTGCGAACTTATTTTCTTGCGTATTTACGCCAAATTTTTCCCAGCGCACTGTGAAATGGAAAAGGACGCCCCATAGCAGATGACGTCATGCCGGAAAGTTTCTATCGACGTTAAATTGTCGTTATATGTTACAATATAGAGAAGTAGTGAATGTAATTAAATGAGTACATTTTTTTGCCAGTAACTAGACGCTCAACACAAATCCAACATTTTCAAAGTCCTTGACCAGACCTAAATAATTTTGCGTGACCTCTGGTTGCTAAGCGATGGGTAAACTCTATGGATTCCGACTTTCAAATTCGATGAAACAAGTTTATGAATCAACTGTTAAAGCGTCACGCGTACGCGCGGTTTGTTCGACATATGTTTGACTTTAAATAAGAACCACCTCTACATGCAATTTGGAACAATCGGTTGGATTTGATGACCTGTACTATAGACATATTTGGATAATTTGTGACATTTCCGCCACACGCAGTAGCAAATTTAAGGTTGGCTGTCATATCATCGAACATCATGACAGCAGACGTTCAGCCGGAAAATGCTACTATTAAATTGCCTGCCCTTAAGAACTCAAGTAGCGCAAAGGGTATATACAACGGCAGATACAATGACAAATCTCCAGCAATCAGGAGCGTGAGTATCCGATTTGAATTACATTTGTTTGAACTTATAATAGTTATATAATCAGTTAATTTGAATGAAATACCATCTTTCTTACTGTTAGCATCTGTCGTCTGTTCCAACTGACAGAATTCAACTTATCGTGTATTGTTCTGTCTTGTAACAATCAGGAAGAAGTGTAAGCAATAAAAAAGCAGCGATGTATCCAGGATTTTTCATTGGGGATGGCAAATTTGAACCCAATTTGCATAAACAAGTTCTCCCTTTTCATGGCTTTTGTCTTGAGAATGTAAGTAACCAGTTACTCAACTACTCAAGCTTACCTACATGTGGGTCAATCACCAGTAAAGGGAAATGATGGCATATTTCACTTGTTACAAATAAAAGTCCTAATTAATTTATTCAAATAAACAACTTTTTGTGAACCAACCGTCAACAGCAATGTTCCATAACTATTCTTCTCATTTTGGTAGTTTCTAGCACTACCCGATAATGTGTTAGTACCGCAACATTAATAAAATGGCTGATAAAAATAAATGGACACATTATTTTAATTTCCTTCATAAAATATTATGATTGATGTAACTATGCAATTCTATATATATTCTGTAATATGTTGTTTTTTTATATGATAAAACTGAACTTTTTCATTTTATGAAGAGCAGTTTCAATCAGTCTTTACAGATGACCCATCTCCCCAAGAAACCAAACTACCCAATCCAACACTACCAGAAATGCCAGAAATAGAAATTACAGAAGCTGGTGTACTAAAACTCCTACAAAATCTTAAACCTTATAAAGCACAAGGACCAGACAACATCAACCCAAGAATTCTAAAAGAATTGGCTGCTGAAATTGCGCCATCGCTAACTTTAATCTTTCAGAAGTCATATGCTACAGGAGAAGTCCCCACAGACTGGCTAAAAGCAAATGTCTCACCTATTTTCAAGAATGGTCAAAAATACATAGCTTCAAATTATAGGCCCATTTCCCTGACATGCCTAGCATCAAAACTAATGGAACATATCTTGGTTAGTAGTATAATGAAACATGCACATTCACACAACATTCTTTATTATCTTCAACATGGCTTATTCAGTTCATACATGACTTAGTTACCCATATGCAGTCTGGCACGCAAACGGGTGTCATAGTGATGGATTTCTCTAAAGCATTTGATAATGTCAGCCATAAAAAACTGACTTATAAACTCCATCACTATGGCATCCAAGGCAAAACAAATTCCTGGATTCGATCATTTTTAACAGACAGAAAAAAAAGAGTCATAATAGAGGGAGAGGCCTCCTTTTAGGTACCCGTAACATCAGGAGTACCACAAGGCTCTGTACTTGGCCCTTGTCTATTCCTCTTTTATATAAATGACATCCCAGACAATATTACATCTACAGTTAGACTTTTTGCTGATGACACCATAATGTATATAGCCCTTAAGCCTAAGACAAATACAGCTGTGCTCCAGGAAGATCTTCACAAACTTGGAAAATGGGCCATAACCTGGAACATGGAATTCAATCTTAAAAAATGCCATGTCATACCTGTAACAAGAAACAAAACTGTCATTAACAATCAATACATGCTTCATGGTCAAACACTAGAAACTGTTTCACAGGTAAAATATCTTGGTGTAACCATAACCTCAGATCTCCGGTGGAATGCCCACATAAATAACATTTGTCTAAAAGCAAATAGATCACTAGGCTTCCTCCGCAGAAATCTCAAAGTCTCGTCAATTCAAATAAAAACTCAGGCGTACTTCACCTTTGTCAGACCCATCGTGGAGAACAGCTGTACTGTCTGGGATCCCTATACCCTTACACAAATAAACAAACTAGAAATGATTCAACGCTGTGCAGCCCGATATGTCTTATATCGCCACCACAATACCTCCAGTGTAACAGACATGCTCCAGACATTAGGATGGAGATCCCTATCAGACGGAAGAACTGATGCAAAACTATGTATGATGTACAAGATAGCAAATGGCCTAGTGGGTATACCAGCAAACCAATACCTTATTCCTATAAACGTAGTCACTAGAAAACAACATTCCTTATCTTACCTTATCCCTCACTCCAGATGCAACTACCACTTGTATTCTTTTTTCCCCACTACCATTCGACTTTGGAATTCCCTCCCTCAATATATTATAAATAAAAACAGCCTGGATGCATTTAAAAGCAACATCCAGACTTTGCACTACCCCATGTTTTAGACGTTAACAAGTTCTTCTGCACGTATTTCTGTTTATTCACACAATAATTTGTGTTCTTATATATTGCACTCTAAAAACAAAACAAAAATTTCCTGTTCGCCTGCCATGCCACGGCACTGCCTGTATCCTCAGCATGTTGAGGCTAGGCGTGTATTGGAAGAAGAAGAAGAAGGAGTTCAGTTAAAAATGTGTGTTTTACCAAGGCAACAAGTTAACACATCATATATATACACTGAGCAGGAACCGTATGACCCGACATCAAATTAAACATAAGTGTCCAGGAGTCGGAACGGCATTAGAGCACCTAAAAGTTACCTTTACGAATATAAGGTTTCGTCATGTCACTGTTTAGCCGCTGATGGCATAGGTGGCTTAGACATCTAGAGATTCACAAATTGCTATCCATATGTCAGGGCAAATTTGGTAATACCTTTTTGCTGATGTAACTGGGTATGGCTTAGGTATTAGTGTGACGAATTTGTAATATGCATGCCAAATAGCGCCTTTTCTCATGGGGTGAAAGTACCTATTTTCCCTAATTCTATGCATTACTATTCTATGCAGTACCATCGTAGGTCACCACGCACCAGTTCCCCTGAACGTCCTCACTGTAAACATGAACTGGTGTAAGAACGTCATCAGATTTGGTGACCCTCAGCTGACTTGCTCCGGTGAAGAGGTTGGCTCAGGGAAAGTGACTGCAACTGGATTATAGCATTCACAACTCTTCCCATCACCTGTGTCATCACAACAGAAGCAACTTAGCTTCGAACAGGAGGTTCATCGAGGCATGCTTGCAGAAATTTGATGGAATGTCATTGTCCCTGGTACAGTCTTCAGACCAGATGGTAGACAGCGGTCCATCTCAGACACATCCTGTTCACTTACTTTTAAAAGTTTGACACTAGACTCGGCTTCCTTTGCAGTAAACACTGTGTCGGTGTTGTGTAGATCTCTTCCATGGGCTACTGGTCTTTTGGCTGTTCGCAGATGGGCCCATATTGCTGATGGGTCATGGTGCATAGACTCTAACAGTGTGGCAAATGGAACAACTTCGGTTGCTTTATACATCATGCCTGTATGAAGGGTTGTTTGCATATTGGATGCCCCAAAATGGACGCTCTGTATTTTTGCGCTATATTTGAAAATGTAATTCTCGCTAAAATCGACTTGCAAGAACATTTGGTTTGGTTTCAGCTGCTCCCTCAGTTTCCTTATTTGTCAATATTGGTGCCGTATGTTGAACACATGTTTCCCTAATTTATCGGACAGGGTGTCTTCAAATTTATTTGTCAGTTCTTCAAGCGTACCTTCAACCCTAACCTTCACGGTTATTTTGCGTTTCTCCATTTCTCCAGTGTTCTTGTTCTTCTTTTTGCAGTCCACCATCTGAAATTTATACCACCATGTCTCTTTCACTGGGTCGAATGCTGCAAACTCTAGCCTTTTGTTTTTGCAAGAGTCACATTCACGGTACATGCAAGTTGCATTTGACGCCTGAGCAGTAGATAAGACCCAGAGCGGCTTCAGCTTCAATTACAGATAGTACACCTAGTTCATATAGCTTGCTTGCTTTGAACGGCATATTTTCATGTGTCCGACATTTGCATGTCTGTTTGTCTGGTATCTTGGGGGTCACTACCAAGAATGGTCGCCGGCGCAAGAAAGTGAAATCAGTTATCTTGTTGTCGGGATGATTTTTTTTCATGACTGTCTTTTTCCAGGTGTCATTGAGCTGTTGTCGTCCCTTTCTTTGGAAGAAATCTTTGACAATATGCACAGTACTAGCAGGGAGCTTATCAATTCGTGGTTTACGTTCGTACACAAAATTATTGGACCGCTTCAGTATTGCACAATACCTTTTGTTAGATACCCCAATGGTGGATTTCAGCTTCAAGATATAACAATATTTCTTCAGTAAAACCATTGGAAAACAGTTTTGCCATGCTCTGATGTTGTCTATCAGTATGCAGAGCTCCATATTTGGCCTTCAAATCTTATAGATACAGTTATGAAATGTTAACCACCGTCTAGCAACAGTGATGAAGCAGGGTCGATGTGTAGCCAGATTGAAAACCTTGTAAATTAAATCAGAACAAATCTTCAGTATTTTGGATTGCTGGTGACTTCAACTTGCCAGATATTTCATGGAAGGTTAATGAAATGACTGGCCACCAAAACTCTATGGCAATGAACACTAGGTTCTTAGAAATGGTGGCAAACTACCACTGCGAACAAATAGTCGACTGCCCAACCAGAAATACTGCAACTTTGAACCTGTTCATCACCAACAGACCAACCTCATAAATCACATGGAATTGATGCCCGGCCTTGGAGACCATGACATTGTGTTTGTTAACTCAAACGTCCAAGCACCTACACAGAAACCTGTAGCCCGCAAAATCTATCTATGCTTCAAAGCTCACATAGAATCTCTCAAGGCAGATGCTATGATTTTCCAAGACTCTTTCATGGAGAGATACTCTGCTACGTACAAGTTCAGTTATTGAAATGTGGGATGAAAAATTGCCATCAGATGAAAGCTCTTGAATGGTTCAGTTCACTTATGGCAATCATATCACTGTGCAGTCCAATATTGTGAAGCAATAATTGTACATCTTTGAAAATGTCACTGGTGTTACTTTTGGGGTCACTGGTTTTACCGGTCTGGGATTTACTTACATGAAAATTTCTGTGTGATACACTTCCATGTGCTGTGAAATATTTATTGCCGTATGGTTATAGTATGATGACACTATATCTCTTAAAATGCCCATGACGTGAATGCCAGATTCTGTTATGAAAAGCCGTAATAAATGATCTTATCTCACTTGCTATGACTTAATAAGTATTTGTTGTTGACGTGGATTATTCCCACCGACACCATTAATCAAGTGCTAGGGTGTGTTTTCACTTTCTTTGGATGGTTTCTATTGAGCGAATGTTGTGGATAGACTAGTGTGTTTATTATGTTACCAGCTGACATCTTGCATGATGTTCTTACAGGCTGGCAAACTTACAGACATGGGCGATACAGCATACGAATGTCTCAACTATCCACCAAGAGTAAGTACCATTTGTTAACAATGTGTCTTTCTGTGACAACATTTGTTTCATTTTTAAATCGTGGTGCCACACTTACATATTATCGACTTTATGTATATTAAAGTTGACACAAAAATTAACAAGTATGTGATGATTAATATAAATAAAATGGGATCTGGCCAATGAAATTTGTAAATATAATAATATATGTTTAACAAATTTTTTTCTGGTCAGGTTATCGTTAGAAGATTATCTACACCACCTGATTTAAGGACAAATGTGTGCGCGTGTGCTTGTGCATGCATATGTGTGAGTTCACATTCTCATCATGATAAATACAAAGTTTAATGGCAAAACAATGCTTATGTGGCATACCCAGAACAAATCCAGCGCCATGACAAAGGCTGGGAGACATAGCCTGCCAGTAATAAATATTCAATAATGAAAATAAAATTTCTTGTGGAGTAAGTAATGTCAGATGAAGCAAGTCAAGAAGCGAGGATTTTTATGCATTCAAGGAGCTTCTATTTTTATTTCAGCCACCTTCACCAGATGTGATTCGTCGTTTCCGCGCGACCTTCCAGCCAGGGTCAGGCAAGGCACGTGTATTCTACGGTCGTGCCCTTGACCCTCAGCAGGAATGGGCCAAGTTGATGAGGCATGGTGTTGTCGGTCACAAGAGTGGCACAGCTGGTGAGGTACTCAACCCCAAACCTGTCACCAACTTCCACCAGAAGCACACTGATCACAAGGAGACCGTCTACCATAGTCATCTGAAGGCACCACTCGGGCGCCGTTCAATCTCTGGGCCACAGTTGCCGGAGAATATCGACATGAAGAAGCACATATTTGGCGTGGTAACTGTACGAGGTAAGAAGATTGACTGTCTGTTGTGCATTGTCAGATCCCATTAACATTGCTCAATATATTAACTTCTATAGGTCATGGTTGAATTCTCTGCATTTTTGATGTTAATTAAAAAATGCAGAGAATTCAACCATGACCATAGGGTCTGTTTCATATATTATTCAAAAGCTTTTGATAATGTTAGTCATAACTCTGGAAAACCTTGATACACATGAGATTTGATCAGAAAATTACATCACTTATCCAAAATCTATATGTTGGACAGCAGTCTGCAGTGAGATTAGAGTGTGGTACCACAGATTGGTACCCGGTCAGCAAGGGAGTGAGACGGGTGCATTTTATCCCCCCCCCCCCCACCTATTCAGTCTGTACACAGAGAATATCATGAGAGAGGTCAAGACTGACACGAGAAGCAAGTATTTTAATGGACTGAAAGAGAATGGACAGGAGATATATGAATTGAGATATGCCGATGACACAGCGTTAATATCCGATACAAAAGAAGGATTGGATAAACTGATAAGTACTGTTAAAGAGCACAGCGAGATGAAAGGATTGAAAGTAAATGTAAAGAAGACTAAGATTATGGATGTGAAAGGATGTCGAAAACCAGCAGAAGTCATAGTAGATGGCGAGGAAATAGAACGAGTGGAAAGTTTTGAATATCTGGGGTCACTGATAGAAGCGGATGGAGATGGGATGAAAGAGGGAAAAAGCGGAGGTTGGCAATGGCGAGTAAAAAGTTGACGGAGATGAAGAAGCTGTGGAAAGCAACGAACAAAGATATGAAACTACGAATTATCCGAATCTGCATATTTCAACTGCTACGTATGGATGCGAAACCTGGGCTCTTAATAAGAACATTACTAAACGTATAAATGCATTTGAAAACAAGTGTTATAGAAAGATATTAAAGAGTTTCGTGGACTGAACATAGAACTATAACGAATCCATCGCAGATGAGCTTGGTGGTATACCCGGGACTTTATTGAACTTTGTAAAGAAACAGAAACTAAGTTATTTCAGTCATGTGAAACAGCATCAGTCTCTAGAGAGATAATAATGGAAGGAAAAGTAAAAGGCAACAGAAGCAGAGGAAGACCTAGGAGACAATGGGAGAAGGACAGAGGAATGGATGGGAGCAGGTGTCTGGCGAGTGGGGAGACTGGCAAACAAAAGAGCTGTCTATAGACAATCCATCAAGACTTCAAAGTCCGAAAATGGATAAGCAAACCCAACCAACATTTATACAATGCACAATTAAGCATTTAACACATGTTTGTTATTCACTTCACTTGTATACCAATTTTAAAAATTCTTGAAGAACCAGTCATTTTCTGTGTAAATTAATTCCAACCACTGTGTAAAAGCACCTGATACAGTAATTTCTTCATATTAAATCTTGAGTGAACTTTTACAAGTACTGGATAACTTGTATTACTTAATATTCTTATTACCAAAGTGTCATGTTATGTACTTTTGTTACAAACTGTAACTTTCACAGAAACTGTCCAGGTTAGTATTGATAGTTTGGTAATTTGTGGTGTTTTGTTGGGAATTAAGGCAATATATTGTGCCCCCACCTATACATGCAAATTAAATTGTTTAGTCCAGGGACCATGTAATTTAATTAATTAAGGAAGACCTCATAAATAAATGCCTTGTGGATTAAAATAGTTGCAGTATTTTAACATGAGATAATGCATAATTAAATTATGTTGGATGTGTATTCTGATCTCTCACCTGTGCTTATCTTATTGTAATCTTGTTTATTTGTAGACATGTTAACCTGTAATGATGGCTATGTATACCTTGGTAAATAAAATTAATTAAGCTATGCAGAATTGTTACTTAACTAACCCACTTTCAAGTTGCCTTGTTGTATATTAACCTATTTTGAAAATGTTCTGAAGGTGATAAAATAATGTATATTAACTTCTTGTTATTTAATACATTTTGAAAATCATGCTAAGAAGTTGTCAGTTGAATACATATTTAAGATGCATTATTGGGTCGCTAGGGGGCGTGGCATAATGTTTACTTTTCAAAATTTATCCTTCGTTTAATGTTCAATTATAGCATACTAATTATTTTGAATAGATTACTTTTAATATTATGTAACTTGTAATGCGCTACAGAATCAAGAATTCAACCACAAGCTAAGTATATTTAAATTATAAGCATATTTTAACAAGTTTTGGTCCAGTCATATTCAACTTAATAAAATCGGCGTTAAAGCCGTTATGATTATCGCTCACTTTCGCCGTTCGGCAATGTTCAGTTTTTTGTTTGTTTAAATGTTGTCGTTTGTACCAATTATACTGTTAAATTATGAAGTTACAAAACATGCTGCCTGTGAGTTTTTTCAATTGACCTTTTAGATTACTATTGGCATTTTATATTATTACAATAAATACGGTATTTAAAAAGGAATCATGGTGCAGTTAATGGCATTGAGTGATTGATACTACAGTCAGTTTCTGCCTATCTAAGACTAAGGCTACGGCTGACTGAGTGAATTATAATAAATATAAATAGTTCTTCCTCCCTTAATAGGCCTGTAAGTCTCAATTTAGTTACCGGAGTTGGCCCCGGTTCAACATTTTCTAATTAAATAAAGTACGCTTTATTGTAAAAATTGAGACTCTACTGATCTTGTAAATATAATTTAGTTTTTACTTAAGTTACGGTAGTTACGCCGTAGGCTTAGCCTTAGCTCTGGGTTTAACATTCTTTACTATTTATTATCTATATGATATAAAATGATATGGTTTTGGTCTATTATTTTCTACTAAATATGATAATAATCTAACATAATTATGTCACCATTATTCCTATTTGGTGTTTTCTGCTTGTCTTGTTCTGTTGTTGTAAGGGACATCGATTTTGTTTTATGCAAACCATTGAGATATAATCATTGTAATGTGCTTTTTCCTAATCACACTAAAATTCATCATTCTATTTCAATTTTGCATAGTCTGCCATGTCTTCATGTTTGTTATAATAGAAAGTTACTGCCAATCCCCCGCTCTACGCCTACATTGAAATTAGCAATAATTTTATTACTAGCAGGAGATGTAAGTCTCAATCCTGGGCCATCTGTTAGACGACACATTCGGGTGGCCACTACAAATGTTCGATCTGTACGAGATAAGACAGCCTCACTTTGTGATTTATTAATTTCAAAGAAAATAAACATTCTAGCTGTAACTGAGACCTGGCTTAGACCACATGATACACATGCATGCATTGCTGACGTTTCCCCTTCTGGTTACACCTTTCACCATCGACCACGTTTAGTCGGCCGTGGAGGTGGTGTTGGCTTTTTTATATCACAGCAGTTCAAAGTTAAATTACATTCTAACCCTGAATACTCTAGTTTTGAGTCCATCTTTGCTGAAATTTCAGATTCTTCTTTCTCCGCACACTTTGTTTGTATCTATCGCCCTCCAGGACATCCTGCCAATTTCTTTGAAGACTTTCAGGATATGTTGGAAAATCTGGCAGTCATTCACTCAGAATTTTACATTCTTGGTGATTTTAATCTACATTTGGATATACCTTCTTCAACTACAACTACGTTTGATGATATTCTGGCATCATTTGATTTGAAACAACATGTTACCTTTTCGACACATATACATGGCCATTGGCTTGACCTCTTGATAACCCGTTCAACTTGTAATAATATCCAAGCACCTACTGTTTCAGATGGGTTATCAGACCACCATACTGTCATTGCCAATATTAATGGTTCTATAGCCCCTTTACAATTGAAACACAATGTGTCTTACAGAGCCATTCATAGGATTGACATTACAGCTTTAATGGCTGATATCCTTATATCTGACCTTATCACAGATCCAAAAAAACATCTATCTGACTTATATAAACAGTACTGTCAAGTACTCAATGCACTACTTGACAAACATGCACCTATAAAATCCAAATGGGTGTCAGAAAGGCCACCGGCTCCATGGATGACTTCTGAAATTATACTATCTAAAAGGCGTCGTCGTTAGATAGATCGCGTTATTCTAAGCAATGTCACCTCTGTAACAGACAAATGGCTAAAGCTAAATCAGATTATTTTACAGATATGGTCATAAATAAGTCTGATAATCCGCGTCAGTTATGGAACTGCATCAATAACATTCTACACAGACGGCCTACTCCATCGTTACCTGATCATATGTCAATTAAGTCTCTATGTGATTCGTTCTCTAGTCACTTCAAGAATAAAATCAGTATCATTCGTTCTGCTTTCCCACATCATAATATAAGTAATGTCAGTGTGGACTTTCCACAAGTAAATTCTCAACTTGTATCATTTGAACCTGCAACAGTTGATGAAGTTAGGAAAATAATTATGTCCTCCCCAAATAAATCTTGTGCACTTGATCCATTTCCAACAATGCTGCTAAAAGCATGTCTCGATACACTAATTGGACCTATAACAAATATTATAAATGCATCACTTTGCTCTGGCTGTTTTCCTGATGATTTTAAATACGCCCATGTCACACCACTTCTTAAGAAGTCATCTCTGCCTAAGCAAGACCTAAACAGTTATAGACCTATTTCTAATCTCAGCTTCATTTCCAAAATACTAGAAAAGGTTGTAGCAAGTCGTCTAAGGTCTCACATTAGCACAAATGTGTTAACTAATGTGTCACAATCAGCATATAAGCAGTTTCATTCAACAGAGACTGCCCTTTTAAAGGTTCATAATGACATTACCTTGAACATTAATAATGGTAAAGTGACTGCACTTACCTTACTAGATCTCTCTGCCGCGTTTGACACGATTGATCACAGCATTCTCATTGAACGCGTATTAAAGTGGTACGGCATATCTGGCACAGCTCTAAGCTGGTTTTCTTCGTATCTAACTGATAGATACCAAACTATAAAGATTGGGAACTGCTTTTCAGCTGCACTGCCGGCTTTATTTGGTGTTCCCCAGGGTTCTGTTCTTGGGCCTTTGCTTTTTACTCTTTACACCACGCCACTAAGCTCTGTTATACAAAAACATAACTTAGATCATCATCTTTATGCTGATGACACTCAGATTTATATTTCGTTGGCTACCCCGGATACAAATCGCTCCCTTAACCAACTTAGTGATTGCCTTCAAGATATCTTCCATTGGATGACTGACAGCAAGTTGAAATTAAATGCAAATAAAACTGAATTGATCATTATTGGTACTCGAATGCAGCGTTGTAAACTGGATGGTTTTTTCCCTACGCGTATTTTGAATCAGTACATCACGCCATCAACCTCTGTGCGTAATCTAGGAGTAATCTTTGATAGAAACTTCAATTTCCGACAACATATATCTCAAACATGTCGCTGCTGTTTTTATCATATTCGTGATCTTCGCCGTATTCGCCGGTATATGTCATTTTCTGTTGCTAAGACTATTGCAACAGCGCTTGTTAGCAGCAGAATTGACTATTGCAATTCCCTCCTTTATAATATCGCTAGCAAGGATATCACAAAACTTCAGCGTGTCCAAAATTGTCTAGCAAGAGTAGTTACAAGATCTCCTCGTTTTTCTCGCTCTGTGCCACTTTTGAAGTCTTTACATTGGCTTCCTGTACGATATCGTATAATTTTTAAGATCTGTACCATTACATATCAGGCACTGTCCAATAAGCAACCATCTTATTTGCATTTATTGCTTACTCCTGTAAGAAAATCTATCCAGCTTCGATCATCTAGTTCTGACCTACTTTTTGTTCCTAGAGCCAACACTAACATTGGAACTAGGGCTTTTTCTGTTGCTGCACCAACTCTTTGGAATATGCTTCCTCTTAGTGTTAGATCAGTTGAAAATATTACAAAATTCCGTCGTCATTTAAAAACGTATCTTTACAACCTTGCTTATCCACCTTAGCTCCCTAGCGCCTTGACCCATCTGTTGACAACTGGAAAACTACTTATGGACTTTGAGATTGACCAACCCTTTTGTTTTGATGCGCCTCTGAGCTTGGTTTCCAAGGATTTAGGCGCAATAGAAGTTATCTTATTATTATTATTATTATAACAGTTTATTGGCTATAAATAGCAGACATGCCACAATCTTGTGGTTGAAGTATGTTTGAAATTGTGTGTACTATTTGAATGATTTGTATACAATGTGAATTTTTAATATTTCATGGTTGAAACATTCACCTTGTAAAAAATGCTGATTATGCGTAATTTTTCAGGCAGCAAGCCTTCAACATATTCATTCTAGTATTTAAGACACATTAATAATGAAGAACAGACCAGGATGATTTAAAGAATACTTTGCTACATTTTCATTGCTGCATTCTTTCGTTGAATACCAACATCAACTCAGTGTTTCAAATAGAAAGATTAACTGAATGTCTGCATTGTTTTCCAAGGACTTATGCACAGTTGACTTATTAGTAGCATTTGTAGAGTGATTTCACCACTGTACTAATGCCCCTGTGACTATTACTTCCCGCAGAGGGTTCGGCAGGGGAGCTGGTGAACCCACCCAAGACTGCCCAACAAGTGTACGATGAAGGAGAGGTGGGAAGGAACCTATACCGTCTCTCCCACAAGGACTTCTGGGTCGGGGAACAGAAACAACGCAACTACAAGCTCGGTAGCTATGAGCGGTTCGACACATTCGGCGTGCCGACCCCCCACGACAACGAGGGGAACCCCACGTACAAGTCGCTCAAGTGGATCACCGAACTGCTCAGTCAGAAGTCCGCCCCGATTGTGTCCAAGAGGGTCGATGAGTTCCGGGAACGCACGCAGCCGCAGCTGGGAAAAGTTCACGACCCGTATGTCTACGTTTTTTTTGCTTCAGAAAATGTGTTGTTAATTTACTGTATCACCTGAATAACAAGTCATACAATCTACTGATAATCAAGCAAGATGTATGTGTGTGGGAATGTTGATATTGGCGGATCCAGGTGTGTCTATTAGGTCCAGCTCTCTTTATTTTGGTGGAATTTCTTTTCAGAACAGGTTGCAAGTATACATACGTGTATGAACCCTGAGTGGCTTGATGAAAACTTTTAGCACCTTAATCATTAAATTCATCAGTGTTGGACTGAATCACTCTTGGTCATCATGTGACTTTGTTGGTGATTGTCAGATGACAACTGAATTAGTTATTGGACCACAGTGCGGTGGCGTCCTTCTGCACTTGTTCTTTGAAAGAATACATACATAATGTACACATTAGAGGCATTCAAACAATGCTGCCTTCCACCCAGTCATTTTGATTTCTCTCTATAAGCATGTCTTGCCAAAATTATCCTCCTAGTTCACACTGTAATCTAGTGTAATTTCCCCTCAGAAGAGGCAATCCTTTTTATAAGGCCATTGCACCTTTGTCAAAAAGATGACCATATATATAATAAGAATGGGACTACAGTGTGTGCATGCGTGTGTGTGCGTGTGTGTGTGCACGTGTCCATGCTTGTTTGTATTTGTGTTTGTGTGTACATGTGCTCGCATGTATGGACACTAGTGAGTGTGTGAGTGCGAAGAGATGTTAAAGAGAGTGTGAGAGTTGTGCGTACCTACATCCTGCTTGAGTATGCATCTTGGGCGCCAAATATCACTAATTGGGGATTCATCTTCAAACCCTCGGACAATGGTCACATGGTTTTTGTGATTGTTTCCAGCTATAAATAGCCTTCCACCTACCATTTGGGAATTGTTTACCTAACTTGCAACAATCATAGAGAAAACATGCAGCACTGGTGCTTGCTTTGTAATGGAGTTAAAACAAACATTGCCATTTCAGGATAAAAGACACTCTAAACGTTTCTCCAGACCACACCTTTGGCGTACTGGTGAAGGCAGACAAGTACGGCGCTGGCGACCTCATCCACAACCGCGAACGACAAAGCTACCTGCGTGGACTGGAACGAGACCGCGGTATTGTGGCAGCTGTCAGGGCACAGCTGAAGAAAGCGAACTACCACAACTTCCACGACCTCGTCGCTGCCTTCAAGTTCTACGACAAGGTGACAGGGCAATCACTGGCATTTTGTGAAGCACAGATAAATGCAGCATTTGGAAATATTTCTTCTAACTGTGATCAAGCTAGCATACATACATGCATGAGTCTGTACCCATGTGTTTGTATGTATATATATATATATATATATACACAGTAAAACCTGTCTTAGCGGCCATCTGTCCATAACGATGACCTGGATATAACAGTCACTTTTGAAAGTCCCGAATGACATCCTATTAGTATGCACTGCCCACTACCTGTCCATAATGTCGTCATCAGCTTGTTGCAGCTGCTATGTGGCTCCTTTACTCCAGCAAAGAGGAGTAGAATCAGATTTGATGTCCAAAGTGAGCTCAGAGAAGCCATGAGCATGTAGCAGCAGATGGAAGCGGGCCATTGTAATATTTATCTAGGTGGCTTGGTGTAGCTGGAAAGCAAATTTGGGCCAATGCTTGCCTTCCACTCTTTCACACCTTCATGTTTCCTTTTGGACATCAAAGCTTTTTCTGTTTGCCTTTACTTGGAAGGCATGATTGATTTCACCATGGCCAAAAGAAAAAAGGAACATCAATTAAATATAGCAAGTTATGTAGTGTATTATTTAATATTATTGTTAATGCTAGGTTTTTATTGTTCACGAGAGTACCAACTAGCGAACGTCAACATAACCATTCATAATACTGTAGTTCCACCTAGTGAGTATCCAAGTCATGAAACTCCATAATGGCAACCTGCCTATAACGGTAATTTTGCGCAGTTATGGACAGGTATGTATGCATGTATGTATGCATGCATACAAACATATATACATATATATGTATATATACAGATGTATTCATGCATGTATGTATGCAGTGATACTCTTCCTAGATGCTGTGTATCTCTGGGCCCAAACATTCAGGGATTCATCTATGACCCCACAAAGGAATCGTAATACTTCTAAATTAAAAAAATTCCTCTTTCAGTAAGGGTTCATACCTGTTAGTGGTTTATGTTGGATGTGTGACACTTTGGTCAATTGCTATGCATCTGTTCTATGATGTGGTCTCCAAGTTATCAATGGATTGCTTGGAATAGTTGTAGAAAAATTACATAGTCTCTGTCAAACGTCTAGTACAAAAACTTTGTGAAACCGTACCCTGCATCTCTGTGGATGAAGAGCACCATATCTGGAGTATGGGTGTTTTTGCAACTATATAACAATGACATTGCCAACTGGCCTAATCTGAATCACACCCTAATTGAACCTGACACGTTTCATAATGTACTTCTATTTTTAACTGGCAGGACATATCTTCATTACATGTGACCCTAACAATTAAAATATTCATTGGCACACATACATCGTTTCATTTTGTGTTGTGAACAGACAAACAGTGGCCAGATCAGCATTGCGGACCTGCAGGAAGTACTTCTTACGTTTAACCTGCCCGCCGAGCCTGAAATTGTCATCCAACTGATGTACTATTGCGACCAGAGCAACACGGGCTTCATCGACTACACCGAGTTCTCTAACTTCCTCAACTGGAAGGAGCAGATGCCCAGTGGGCTGGTGTCTGGTAGGTACATGCAGGTCTGTAGAAGGTGGTTTGAAGGCGGCCGTGGTATCATTGTTATGTGGGTAGGACTATTTAGAATTTTCCATCTACGGTGGTTTGGCTGCTTGTATTATGGAAACTATTGTTATTTATACTAGCAAAATACCATTCCTAGAAGGGATGACTTGGTTAGGTCAGAAACCAAGTGCCCAGTGCTATGTATGTTTTATAAAATTGTTCCAGTTAAACTAAGGTAACCATCAACTGATCAGTTAGTGGCGGTTCCAGAACCCTCGCCGAAAACATGCCCAATGTTGTGAACAATCATCAAATATCTAGTGCAAAGCATTAATCCATAAAGAATTTTGAAAAAAAAGTATTGCCGATGAACCCATGAGAGGTTGGTGCCTGAAATGCAAAGTATATCTAGGAGTACCGTAGGAAACATACATACATACATACATACACGTACACGATTATGGTTTGATTGAGATAATTTTATATGTCCTTCAAATAAATGAACACAATATGTTCTTCAGAGGAACTAATGACATCCTGTTTGTTTTTCACATTATATTTTGTGGATGTGAATGAATGACACTATCTTACATAGCGATGGTTTAGCCACAATAAATGTTCTTATACTTGTTGCCCGTATTTGATATCAACTTTGTGCTTCAACAGTAGCATTGCGGAATTCACAGATGTGATGTTTAGGTTGATAATGCATGTTTCTTCACCGCTGTGTCTGACTGACATCACATGTTCTGTTGTTGCAGATGGGAAGCCATATGAGCCGGTGGACCCAGTGGCCATCAAAGAACCGCCACCACCGTTTGAACCAGAGAGACTTCAGAAGCAGATAGACCGCGCTATTGGTGACCATCGTACCAGTGCCTCCATGATCAATGCTGTGGTTGGCGGCCTCTCATCCAAAGGTACACACTACACACAAAGTTCCACCATCTTGCTGGCAGCTGGCATGTTGTTCTGTTTTCCCTGAAGTCCGGGGTGAAGCTGGCCTCGGTGCTGGTCCTCCTCAATTTGTTCTTGTTGTAGTATACGATGTATTTCAGCCTCTTTGTCAGAGACACCTCAACCATAGAAATGACCTCATGGTATAATAGACAGATGAAATTATTTGGATGAATACCTGTTGAGCGATATTCATTTGCACACCTCAACAAAATTTCTCTTTGTGTCACCATTTTTATGGTACATTGAGATGTTTCTTCAAAAGCAGTGCACCATCTTTGTTATATGTAAGTGGAGCATAAAAAGTGCCATGGATTTGTCCTTTTTTGAACTTCTATCATAAAAATCGATATATTCTGCACAACGACCTTCATAAAATATTACATGGGGAGTTCATTGATCACCACGCATGGTGGGGATAATAAATTGCTACAGTGACGCCACCTAGCAACTCAAACATATGCCAGTGCAAACTGATGCTAATAGCCATTTTAGATTTAAAACTTGCAAGTCCCCCACCGAGTACTGGTGGTGGTTGAACTAGTGTGAAACGCATAACTATTTTTGACTTTGTGAACTTGTGACACTGTCCCCTACCAGTCATTCCTACCATCTCAGCCTTCACTCTACATCATTCCTATAGCACGCACTTATCCCCTTTGTCCTGGGTGTGGCCCATAAGGCTGACACATCAATATCACAACCAACATATCAAATGGAAAGATCTTGTTCTGTTTCATTCAGACTATCGGACATACGGCACCCCGACCATAAGGTCCGACATTCCGGCCCCCCGCATCCGCCGTGTTGATGACCGCACCAACTACGGCGATGGGTCGGATGTCCTCGGACTGGTCAGTCCGTCCATCTACTCCACCTACGGAGTCTACGAACGGGACTTCATGTGTCCTCGACCCCGCGAACAGGTCAGTTAGAGTTTACGCAGAGAAATTTTCGACATATTGATTAATATTTTAAGATTTATATTTAAAAAATAATATTTTAATATTTATTTTATTTTAAAATTAATAATTAAAATTTATATTTAAACATTTATATTTTAACATTAACCATTTCAGTACTACAGGCCTGACCAGCTGTGACCACTGAATACTGCATTCCCAGTAAATATGCAAGACATTGGACTTAAGATTCGAGCAAAAAAAATGCATTTTATCAATAGGAATGTTATATATTTTCGGAAAGTATGATAATCAGCGGGTAAAATTAGCCATATAATTTTACATTCTGTCGTCATGGTAACCAGCAATCCAAGATGGCCACCAAGATTTCAACATTTTAGCAGTTGCTGAAAACAGTTGTATACTTAGTTCGCCGACATCGTTATTGTGTCGATCATCAACATCTGACAAAGATTCTTTGCTAAAACTGCCAAATAATCTGTCCAAAACATACGGTGGTAAATCTCTAGTTGAAGTAATGCTGTCCACCATTGTGGCCACTGCAGATTTTGATAATCCATCATTAAAAACCTCAAAAATCTCCGTAAACTATCATTGAGCGATAATAAATGATGACCACTGCTGAATAGCTAACTGTTTATTTTAGTACATCACAGTAATATAGTGATCATAGATATGAACAGGGTTTAATTACTATCAAATAATGTGTAAATGTATTTCTACGTTGTCCATGTTCCGGTTGTACTGAAGTCTGAACTCCCATACTGAAATGCCTGTCCCGCCCGATGAGCGGACACCTACAATGTCGGGATACTTATGCTTGGATACAAAAGTGTCCGCTGAAGGCAGGACTACTGTACAGTGGTCTCCCGTTATGAGGAGCATGTTGCATGGTCAGAAGGTTCCATATGTATGATCTTCTCTATATCGATCCATGGGTACATAACACAGCTGGTGCATGCCAGAGTGGCGCCTTTCAAAGTAATTTACACAATTTGCCATAGCACCAAAGCTAGGATGTTCATTTGCATTCCACAGAAACATTCTAGCAATAGAATAAAGTAGTCTGGGAAATTAGATATTGTTCTCCTGACTGCAGATCGGTGAATTCTTTATAAATGAACTCCACAAAAAACATCCTAGCAATCGACTTCTGAATAAAGTAGTCTGACAAATCATTTTTCTCTTGACTGCAGATCCGTGAATTATTCACAAACACACTCCACAAAAAACAGCCTAGCATTAGAATTCTGAATAAAGTAATCTGACAAATTATTGTCTTCGTGACTGCAGATCCGTGAATTCTTCACAAACGTCGGGGTCGAGATGGACAGTGACACGTTCCAGAAGGTCTACGTGGAGGCAGCGTCACGTCACCCTGGCTGTGAAGTGAGCATCGAGTCCTTCCGCATGGTCATGGATGAGATGCAGGGCATTGAGATCATGAGGAGTCAGAATGAAATCTTGTAATTACCCCAAACTCCACCAGGGTGTAATGCTCTGTGTAATCACTAGGTGGCATGCTAGGTTCTTGCTCTAGTGCCACTTGCATGGGGTGAGAATTATGGGATGACAGTGAAATTTGTCCTCTTAATTACTAATTGTGCCGTTTCACAATGCTGTTATTAACATGACAGTTCATATTTAATATGTTTACCAGACAGTTAATCGTGACAGCTAGTACTAATGTTAATTGTAGTAACATATTTAGGAAGGACTATCCTTTGGATTAACAAAAATCCCATGTAAATTGTTGTACCACTGGATGACCAATATTTCCTCCCCTTTTGGCCCCACCTTCCGAGATTCTAGATATGCCACCGATCAAAATATTTGTGAAACAATATGCACATTGTGTTCTATGTTGCGTATGAAAATGTGATCAGATCAATAACGAATGGGTGCTGTCAAAAAGCATTTTCACCATGTAGAAGAAATCTACTTTGACTGCAGCTGGTGGAGTGGGTTAAAGGTCAAATCCTGTCCAAATGTTTTTTCTGTGAACTATATAAATATATTGGTACAAGTGTGTTATTCAATGTTATCCAAAATGTGAAGACACATGTTTGCCAAAATATTGAAAAAATTTGACTTATCCTGTGCCCGGTCACAGTGCAAACCTGGAAATGTCTGTTTTCCGGAAAAGGCGCAGATATGTGATGTCATGTTATATTTCGGCTGTTTTGTCATTAACGTGTATAATGGATGAAGATATGTGTTGTGGCAATTTGGGTTTGACTGGAAATTTGGTGTACATCTTCCCTAAACACCCCATTTGTCGGCTGAAAATGGAATATTTTGTGTGTGTAAAGGACGGGATCCTTGCTACGCCTACGGCGAATAACGTCACTTGTGGTGCAGATCTGCCGATGGATATATCTTACGAGGTGGAAGATGGGTTTCAAAATACAGTTGGATGTCAATAAGTCCTTAAAATGACTTAAAAGAACTGTCAAGATGCAAATGAATACCACAACGCCACTGGCTCTTTCACCACAAGGCACAAACAAAGTCAACAGTTGGCCATCAGTTGCCGGACTCTCTCGACAGGTTCATGCCGCGGCCTGTATAGCACCGCACAAACACCTGGCAATCTACCATCAGCAGAAACAATATTAATCTCTCAAACTCCAAAATATATTTGATCTTTGTATGCATCGGACTCGGTAACAGAATAGACTCTCAGCCTGCTGGTCACCATTTTATGAGTTGTTTACACGACGCAAGGCCCGCGCAGGACGGCTGTCAATCAGTCAAGGTGGTTCAGGCTGGCGGCTGTGTTCCACAAGTGATGTCACACAATCTCATGATGCCGTCACTCGGCAGTTTCCATAAGATGACAAATTTAGAAGTTCGTTTTATGCTGCACGCTCTTACGCGATTCATCAACATATTTTTAATAGCATCATCTGAAAGTGCGTACATCATTTGTTATTATGGAACACGGCACATTTTATCCCAGGATATGACCTTTAATTGTTTGTAATTGGGAGGAGAGGAGAAACAAACATAATGTAAGTGTCAGTTGAGTACAAAACTAGCATGCCCCCTAGTGACTGTCAGTGCTACGTTGTACTTTCTGTTGTTGTCATGTGTCAGGTTGGTATTGCCCTGTCATGGATGAATGTATGAATGTGAAACTGTATGTGGTGTTGTATCTTCAACTGCAGTAAGTGATAAAAGCTGCAGAATTGTTATGTAGTTTCTCACAACACTATGCAGAAATTGCAGTATTTCACTGGATCACAAGTCTAGTAATTTGTGGCACATATTATTTTTTCCAGTTCAGTCACGTGACTGGAAGCAAATTATTATTTAAAGGTTAACTTGGTCACTGCATGGGGAGCAGCACATTTTTGATGTGAAAATATATGAGCTATATAAACAAATGAATTGAAGTATATTTGTCCAAACCAAAATATATCATATGTTAGGTTTTTTGTGTAGTGAAACTAGTGATTGTTGAGGTTATGTATTTTTTTTAAATGCAGTGTTTTTGATTCAATCTGGTCAAATATTGTTGAGAAATGACCTGTTGTGAATTTACATTGTCACCATGATACAAACGAATGCTATGGCGTCATAACTTCTGGTTTTACCAGAAAAATTGCACATTAATTTGTGATACTTTCCAGTTTATGCATTGGAAATTGGGATTTAATTTTATAATGAATCTATAACAACTTGCTGTGATAAATCTTTTTTGCACTATACATATATCACCAGTGTTTTATTCTGGTTGCAACAAAACTGATGTGTATTACGAATAGTGTATATCTTGCCTGCCACCAACATTTTACACATTCTTGGTGATTAGGGAGAGTTTTGATGCACATATCTGTCCAAGGAGCTTTATATTGAATGTTGATTTATCATATCAAGCTCAGCACGCAAGTGTATATGGATCATACGCATTGGCATATGTATATAATTATACATAAATGTATATACATATCAATGTATATCAGTACTGTTTGAGCAGCACAAGATATGTTTGAGGTCCATTATGCAGTATTAGAATGTAATCACTACCTTATGGTGACCAATGAGATGTCATCTATACAAGAGATATGATGGCATTACTTCAGGTCTTCCAACATATTCTCTCCAGTTTGTAATTTATCATATAAACTTCATGTACAGTGACGAATGTGTGAATTACCAACACAATCATTAGTCACAGAGCTGCAGGGGCTTACCATCAAGTATTTACAAAAGGTGTCATAACTTTTAAGATCAATATTTCAACACGGTATGTATTCTCAACTTTAGGATATGCATGTTATATGAAAACCCATTTTATTAGCATGTGCATTCACGACTCCATAATTTTTCTGGAAGTTGTAAAGGGCATAACCAGACATTTTATTATCTGGCTGCATACAATGCATAGCGTACTATATAGCAATCGCAAATAGGTGTTTTGAGGTTTGTAAAAAAATTGGGTTCATCACGGTGGCCATATCTGGGTGAAAAGGGAACGCTAGATGCAGAAATTGCAACGGAAAGTCAGCGTAGCTGGTCAAGGCATGATTTGTTCCTGTCTCCTGGATATATGGTTTTACAATAAGTGGTTACCACAAGAAATCTGCTTAATCTAAAATGCAACATTTGATGACAACTTAATTGCTGTCATTGGACACTGTTGTTTCTGTTGGTATACTCAGTATTCAGTAGAATGTGGCCTCATGGTGATAATATATTGGTTTAACTGTGATAATGAGGTGATGCGCATGGTATGACTGCTGACAGATAACAGTTCATGGATTCACATGTATATGTATGTGTTAAATTAGCACAATGGTTAATCAACTGACATCAATGTAACATGGTGGAAAGCAAGTGTGATATATCTGTGGAATCTGTTGAAAGTGAACATGTGACATTATCCCACTTGGTAGAACATAAATGTGACTTTTGTCCAGTTGGTGGAAAGTGAACCTGTGACATTTGTTGTATTTGTTGAAAGTGAACCTGTGACATTTGCCCATTTGGTGGATAATAAACTTGTGACATTTGCCCAAATGATGTAAAGTGAACCTGTGACATTTGCCATATTTGTTGAAAGTGCACTCGTGACATTTGCCCACTTTGCGGATAATAAACTTGTGACATTTGCCCAATTGGTGGAAAATGAACCCGTGACATTTGCCATATTTGTTGAAAGTGAACCTTTAACATTTGCTCACTTGGTGGATAATAAGCATATGACATTTGCCCAATTGGTGGAAATGAACCTGTGACATTTGCCATATTTGTTCAAAGTGCACCCGTGACATTTGCCCACTTGGTGGATAATAAACTTGTGACATTTGCCCAATTGGTGGAAAATGAACCTGTGACATTTGCCATATTTGTTGAAGGTGAACCTTTCATATTTGCTCACTTAGTGGATAATAAACTTGTGAGATTTGCCCAATTGATGGAAATGAACCCGCGACATTTGCCATATTTTTTTGAAAGTGAACCCGTAACATTTGCCCACTTGGTGGATAATAAACTTGTGACATTTTCCCAATTGTGGAAAATGAACCCGTGACATTTGCCATATTTGTTATAAATGAACCTTTAACATTTGCCCACTTGGTAAAACATTTGCCCAATTGGTTAAAAGTGACATTTGCCAACATGGTGGATAATGAACCCATGACATTTGGCCACTGTGGAAAATGAACATTGTCCCATTTGCCCACTTGACATAAAGTGAACCTGCCCTATTTGTTAGAAGTTAATCTGTTATATTGACCATATTTGTAGAAAATGACCCGTAACATTTGCCCACTTGTTGGAAAGTGAACCAGTGACATTTGCCTCCTTGGCGGTAAGTAAACCTGTGACATTTGTCCACTTGGTGAAACGTGAACCCGTTACATTTGCCCACATTGACATTTCCCTTATTTTGTTAAACATGAACCTGTGACATTTGCCCACACAAAGTGAACATCTGACATTGGTCCACCTTGTGAAAGTTTCCCATTTCATTAAAGTAAACCCGAGACATTTGTTGTAACAAATGGACCTGTGACATTTCCCCACCAGTCGTGCATTTGCAATGTTCACTGACGTATCTCTACAATTAGTAGGTACATATTTTATTGGTATGTTACGACCTTGTGCTGTCTTGATGCATGTGTACAATGTAAACACAATAAAAGATTCCTTGCAAGGCAAGCAAACAAAACCCTATTTTGTTTCATTATTTATACATATATATACAGTCGATATAATTGAGACAAAATATTTAAAACTCTCCTCAATAGCCAATCATACTGTAAGGTTTGCAGATGTTCAAATCTGAAGTGTGATTTTTAAAGTTGCATTCTGAGTGAAACTTAGCATTTTAAACTATTTTAAAGAAAGTTTGTATAACACGAACTATATGTACTTATTATGATCAGATCTGCTACCAGTAGTAGCACCATATACAGCTGTATGGCATTTTATATGGTATTCAGGAAAGTATGCTTTTGCAAAATTATGGGTCGTCAGGTACAGCCAGCGGACTAATAAAAGTATGGCGTGTGAATATACTTTTCATCTTTTGTGCTGTGTTGTTGGAGTGGAATTGTATATTATGTGAAGAAAAGTTTATATGGAGTTGAGGAAAGTGACATTTAGTGTATGGGGCATGTTGACTAACTGGAAATGTGTATTTAAAACAAGGATGATGATGTCCGAATGCAACTTTGAGCGCAGTCGATTTAGTAAGAGTTCATATGTGCTATTGCATATAGGTGGAACCATTTTCTGCTGAATTTAGACCTGGCCCAATCAAAAATTGTTGATTAAAAGCAAACAAGTTGTAAGCAGTACTAGACACATTCGATATGAAAATAGAATCGACGACCCTTCAACCCACCTATAACACCAACTTCTTCTTTTATCAATCTTAATTGAGAGCACATTTTATTAATAACATCAGAACTTATGTGTGAAGTGAACATGAACTTTTATTTTAATCATGTTATCTCAACATTTTCAAACCTGAGTATTTGCAATTTCATAAGTTAATATCAGTACAGGTTATGCATACATAGAATTCGTATATAGCTGCAGGTTATCCATCCAATGTTTGTGGGATTGACAATTTATTGTACATCTGTAATTTAATACCACAAATGCAGCAACATGACACAGCTAAAATAATAACTACCCGGTATTACTTCATCTGCTACGTTTCAAATACTCTATGGTTTACTACTTTACAGACATTTTGATGAAGGTTGTCTGTCAGTTGGAACAGTTTTTACAATAAGTAAACATTATTAACATTAGCTAATTTTCTAGAATTGAAAGTGGAGATACTGTGCTTATTGTATGCATATTATTTCATGACAAACACATTTAGAAAATGAATATCGCCACATGATACTGGATATTACCTTCAAGATGATTGGAAGAACTGTAATTTAAACCAATACATAAATAAGAAACAAATAAATATGTAATAAATTAAAGTAACATTAATTAAATTAACAAATAAATAAACATAATAAACCAATGCATACTATTTTATGACAAATACATTTAATAGCAAATGAAGGATATTACTGTGTAATATTACCTTTGAGTTCATGGGGACGACTATGTAATTTCAACCAATACATAAATACTGGTAGTTAATAAATAAATACATAATAAATTAGACTGACAAATAAATAAATAGGTCATAAAAAACAAAAAATTAACATTCTACAGTGCTTTTTAAACATCCACCATTGTTTATCAATCGGACTATCACAATCCACACCCTGGGAGTAGGACAACCAATGCGGTGATGTTTTCCCGTGCCCCGGCCAACAACGCAGCCTGTACCAATCTCTCGGAAAGTACCACAGCAAACTCCCTCAAATACTCATCCTTCGACAGAGGATGGTCCCCAAGACGCAAATGAGAACACAGAGTGAGTAGCTCTGCGGATGTTTCAGTGTCAGCGGCGGATGTGGTTGATCTGCTGTGACTGCCAACTTTAGTATTTACATCGCTTCTGTCACCCGGATCTCCGACCTTTGCGTTGTAGCTGTGTAGCCCTGTCGAGTCTCTCTGTACCCCTGCCGAGCCTCTCAATGCCCCCTTCAAACCTTCTGGGATCCTCACACTGCTGTTGCTTGAGTGAAAGCGACGATCCATGCGCGACGGCGCCCGGGGAATCGGAGGATCATCGTAGGATCCGGAAAACCTGGCTGTGGAAGATGGAATTGTGGACTCGGGACTGTTGGATTTGCTCCGGAGCAGCCGTCCGACGCTGCTGCTGACGTTGCTTGGGGGTGATCGCTGGTTCGACGGAAGCATCTGAGGAACATAAACATATAGAAATAACTATAACTGTTTGGTTACACTAATTAGCATAAATACTTATCTTTTGGAAACTGGACATTGAAAGCTGATACACATTTCTGCTAAAATAAAAAATGATGGCGCAGTAGTCTGGCTTGTGTGCAGGACAGGCCCCTGCGACTTAAAGGAAATTAAAAACAAGGCATTAGCCTGGTTCACTGTGGCAGGTCACAATTAAATTGATATTATAAATTAGTGGAACATACCTGGAGAAGTATGGAAGCGACCTCCGTGGGAGAGAAAACCTCCCAGACTCCGTGGGAGGCCAGCACCAACATCTGGGCGAACTGGTCAATCTTGACACTCATTGTCGAGGGATCGGCGATTACGACATGCTTCAGTGCCGGGTCGCCATGGTTACCAAGGCCACGCGTCGCAGCCAGAACACCGTTCACCTCCAACTCTCGTTCGCTCTCACTGATGGTGCCCCCTAGTGGAAAGAATATTATTAATGTATTATAAAAAATATAATAATACATAATGTATGACTTTGCAGTAAAATATTAAACAAATTCTGGATCACTGACACATTTACACATTGTGTTTTTATGTAGTTGCCAGAGATTCGTGATAGAAGCTAGGGACTTTCACTCAGAAATATAGATAATTTCAATTTAATTCAAGCTGCAAGGTAAATGTTACTTAATTGTTTCTTAATAAATGAGCAGTGAAATTATATTTTTATTTCTTAAAAACCTTGGTGAGGTGGATATTTGCTACAGGATCAAACCTTGCCCACCCTGAACTTGAATTGAGAACCATATTGTTAAGACAACTAGTTAGGGGGGAGAACAATCTGTGTCACCTCTACAAATACCCTTGTAACCAATACATCATTTCAAATGATTCAATACATGCACTTCATCTATAATAATAATAATTAAGATTAATTATGATAATCTTACAACTGGGTAATCAAGATTTCTTCTAATAACAGATGGCCAGCAAAGCTTTCAAAATATAAACATTACGTACACCTGTATTGATAATTAAAGTACAAGATCAAGACCCTCGTGACCAACCCGTGAAGTTATAGTTTCCAAAAATAAATACTCCTGTTCCAATATAAAATGGTCGTGGTATTGTACCATGTGTAAGAGACACACATGAATGAGTGCAATCAAAGTAACCTCACCGTCTCTCAAGACACGAGCTCTTTCCTTCGGATTATTTGCAGTGTGGTCTTTACTCAGACAGTAGGCCTTGTTTCCTCTTAGCAGTACTGCCCGGATGTTACCTGCAACAAGAGATATGTACGTGTCAGTGAAATACCACTCTCCGAGGATTTGGTCCTCATTTATAACTCGCAGATTACATTACAGTCAAACCTTGCTTTCCTCTTTATTATACAGTCATCTCACAATTGTCGTCACCCTATGACAATACTAGATTATTCCTGTTACAATAAAGTATAGAAAATTAATCATGGTGGTCCCCCTATTCAGGTTACTGGATCAGTCATGAGGATGACCTTAATAGTGAGGTTCTGCTCTACTTCCATGAAGATCATTGGAATGTTTATTGGCTATTATAGGCTGATGTTTTTCCAACAGTGAAAGGCAATAGAGATCAAAGACAGCAGATCAGGAAAATTAAATCTGTGTGATCTTTGTGTGATTTTGCGAGCCATGTTGGTGGTCAATAATGTGGTTATATGAATGATCATGTGACACAGCTCCAGTGAAGCCAGTCTGCTCGTAAATTAAATGCATGTTCCTTGTGAGGAGGTCCTGTTAAAATAAATGATTAACTACAAGAAAAATATAAAGGTAAGTTCTTATATAGCGCAGAAACCAGTCGTTTGGATTGGTCAAGGTGCTATACATGTTTTTCCCTGGCAGACCTGTTCAGTCAAACACCATCTTGACTTCTCTGGGAAGCATTCAGTCATGCTGCAAGTGTTCTATTGATTGAGAGCCTAATGATTTAGCCACTGCGCCACTGCACTCTACAAGAAGTTGAACATGGATGAGCCACGTATTGAGAAAGGATGTCGGCACTATAACCATGACAATGCTGAAATGGATGTCTGAAAGAAAGGGAATATGAGGAAGACGCAAAACAACTTGGAGTAGAACTGTGGAAGGAGAACTACACAAATACGAACCTAAACTGCGAAACAAGTTGTATACCGAAATAACTGGATACGTTTAATTTCTGTCTTATCTACATTAGCAACTTAACCATGTGATCACATATAAAGCATACCTGCGTTAGCGACATGTATAACACCATGTTCCTTCAACAGGACGCTGGACTCTGTCTTCGCTGGTACTTTATCCTCCCCTGTCACTGCATTCTTGCAGTTCTTTCTGCTGATATTCTGGTCTTCCTTTTCCTGCTTTGTTTTTCCACCACCCACCACCTCGGCCGTCTCAGTGCCAGATGCACTAGTGCTGACATCAGAGTCTTGCAGGACACAGCAAACTGTTGAACACCCGCTCCATCGGACACGCGAATACTCCTCTTTGCCCTGTGCCAAAACTGCATCGCAGTACTGATGTGCCTTAACAAATGCCTCCGCCATCTTTTCATCGAATGGATCTTGGTGTTTTGTTTTCTTTATCTTAAAAGTCTCAGAGGTTTCTTCATTGCCCTCTGTTTTGTCTTCAAGTTTCCCATCGAGTGAGTCCACATTTACTTGGCAAGTACGAATGATCTGCTGAATTGCATTAATGCTGTACGAATGCATAAGCGTGCGATCGGATTTCGCAGAAGAAGGATTCTCATGATAGGCATGAATGTCGTAACATGAAATATCATACGAATTGGCCATGTTAAATGTACACGTACATTTTGTGCGGGGGTCGAATTTCGACATCTCGCAGAGCATAGCATGATGCATTTCATTTGCGGCCACTTCGGCAGTGCAACATCCATTGTGACCATCATACACTGCAAAGAAACACTTCCGGGCGTCGTTCCCAAAGTAATCCTGGAACACGCGTGTATCCTCCATCTGTGCCTTCCATCTTTCATTTGGCGCAGAACATAGACCCACTGCAAGTGCACACTCTGTGCTACAATTGAGACCTATACCAGTGACGTGATTCACCTCAACAACATCTTTCACCTGTCGATACTGATCGTATGTGTCGTTAATATCAGCCTTAAGAAACTCATAAGCATCGTTTATTTTCTGGACCTCTTTTGGGTCGACCGGATGCTTAGGCGAGCTTGCAATGGTGAGATTTTTTAGCAAGGCGCGACGTCGCTCTGTCAAGGTGTGGACATCTTCTGGGTCGTTGTCTCCGCTGTAGTTCATGCAAGAAAGTGCCTGGTGATATGCGCGATGATCCATCACAGAATATAGTGCGATGTAGGTTGAGCATTTCTCACAAAACATACTGATATCTGGGTATGGTGCTATGTCTGGCAGTACCGTATCTGGCGTATCTATGGGAAGCAGAAAGCATAGGTAGTAATTATAAATAAATACATTGTCATTACTACTGTTATTGAATGTTACATGAAATTAAAAAGTGTCTTAGTTACATATTTAGTTGATCACTTTTAAGAGTGTCTGTATCATGTAGTATTGTTCTTCAAGTGTCACTTGCAAACAGCATATTCTCAGAAAAATTTAATATCATGTAATATCATATGCATGGGTTGTTTAGAATATATACTCATTTCACATTTGAGAATCAGTTACGGCGAATAAAATTATAAATCTGGGTAATACCATTGAGCAATGCTTAGTATTCTGGTTTAGAGACGATCTCAAAACACAGCACTATATGAAACATTCAAGCATGTAATAACAAGACTGTACACTGCATATACATATTCGAAGTCAGCCTACTTATGTACTGTTATATGAAAATAAAGAATGTTTCTATAAAACAATAATGTACAACATTTAAAAAATATAGCTGCACAACACTATGCCCCTTGAACTCAAGTTTATATAGTGTCATGTATTTTGTTGTTTTTGATATTATCCCTTACTATGTTATGTCACAGCATGTCTTCACTTACTTTCCCCCACTCTCAGATCAGCATCGTTGTCAGTGATTGACCTTGAATCAGAATGATTGTGGTAATTTCCCACGCCTTGGCTGTCACACTCATCATATGAATCTTCTTCATTTAGATTTGAACCTGCAAGAAAGACACATTTACTATGTGATGTCAATAAATTAAATTTGTCCAGCACAAAAGTGTTAATGGCATAGGTCATACATGTAACTGGTAAGAGTTATTTACAAACATTTGCGCAGCTAACAAAATTTCAGAGAACTCAAACTATTTCATAACAAAACTATGTCAGAATAAAATAATATAAGTTACCATGAAAATTCATGTTAAGGTTGACCACAACCAGAATATCACAATTAGGGTGTTCTATTTGTTTCCAGCATCCGGCAACTTTCTATTAACTGATTAATTTGTATATATTGTGGTTAGAATGTTATGGTCTTATGAAGTCTTATTCAACTAGTCAGCCTTATTCAGAACATTATTGCCAAACTGACTTTTCTATGCTGGCACTGATGGTGGTCACTGCATGCCAGGGTGCTTGTCATCCTCAGCGATTCATTTACATCTCAAATTGAGGCGGGACTGACATTAACATGATTTCCAAGTCACGAGGGTTACACTGTCCCCAATGTTGAGAGCCATGATTTTATACTAAACATCATGCCTGCCCAGTCCGGGGTTTGAACTCAGAGTGCTGGCATGCCAGGCGGATGTGCTAAACACTGCACTGTTGCAATTGAAAATACCTGATGTGGTGTACTCATCAGTGGCCATGTTTGCAGAGATGAATTCTTTTCAGCTGCAGCCACAGTCAAATGTAATGACACACACTGTAAGAATCAATAATTTGCATTACTATGCAATTTATCTGTAGCACTAAGCAAAAGCTGCAAAACATATAAATGTGAATACTTGAAATTGACAAAAATATTTAACCATGCATATGTTCCTTCTATCCAGAAACTTCAAAATTATGCCACACAGAGGTAAGAGCAAATAAAGAAACATAAAAGAAACATCAATTTAAATAAATTAATAATTAGTGTGTCTACTGTTTCATGTGAATATAGATAAACTAAAGTTGAAGTTGAACTAAATATTACTATCAACACTTTAAAAAAATGTTGTATCCGCCATCATTGTCACATAATATCAGAAAGGTTTGGCAACACAACATATATATATGCCGTAATCATTATATTATACCTAATATATAATCATTATATATATATATAATGATTATATATTAGGTATAATATAATGGCTTAGGTAAATTAGTACATGTAGTAGATTTTTAGGTTGTACACTGTACAATAGTGTACACATAGACGTAGTCGTAGACGGCCTATCACTGACACTGTCTGTAGTAATTATATACCTTACCTAAATATACATACATACATACATACATACATCCTCTTCGGTCTTCAGGCAAATTTGCCTATGTACCGCTCTTTAACCAATGTAGCTTTATAATCAAATTTGACTGGCTGATGCATCCATAATACATCGAGTCGGTTCTTCAGTGCATTGACAGTTGGAGCTGTGACAATGGCTTCGGGTAATGCGTTCCATAAATCAATTACTCTCTCGCTAAAGAAGTGTCTCCTTATTTCTCGTTTACTCCTGTTTTTGTGCAACTTTAAAGAATGTCCCCGCGTTCCTTCATACAGGTCCAGGTTAAACATAGTGTGCGTGCAGGTAAATATGCCATTCAAGTATTTGAAAACATTTATAACGTCCCCTCGTAATCTACGATATGTTAACGTTGGTAAGTTTAGGACCTTTAGTCTCGTTTCATAATCATAATGTTTTAATTCTGGCACCATTCGTGTCGCTCTTCTTTGGACAGCCTCCACAGCATCAATATCGTACTGATAATGTGGAGACCAGACTGCTACGCCATACTCCAGAGATGGTCGGACAAGTCCCTTATAGAGATGGAGAAAGGTTGTCTTGTCTAGGTATTGATACGTACGACGAATTATACCCAGCAACTTGTTTGTATTAGATACAGCCTTTTGGATATGTTGTGTGAATCTCAGCTGATCATCGACATGGATGCCTAGGTCTTTCTCGACATGGCTACACTCCAGAGGATTTTTACCTGCTGCTGTAGTCAAGGTGTAGTTAAATTCTGGGTGCCCATGTCCAATTCTCATTACTTTGCATTTGTCCGGGTGAAAGTTTAATTGCCACTTTTCGGACCATTCCTGTAATTTGTCTAGGTCTTTCTGCAGATCTAAGCAATCTTTTCTTGTTGAAATTTCATGGTATATTTTTGTATCATCCGCAAAAATCTTCATGCCACATCCGACTACATTTGTTATATCATCAATATACAATATAAAAAGAATGGGACCAAGAACACTTCCCTGGGGTATCCCACTTATAACATCTGACCAGGGGGATGATACACCATTGACTAAGACCCTTTGCTTGCGGCATGTGAGGAAAGCCTGGTATATGATAAATAACATGATACCATGGTAAAAACCAACAATAACACATCGTAGTAAAACAACAATGCTTGGCATATCATATGATATTTTCATATATACTGGTCTGTTGGGGCATTGGACTATGAGTCTATGGGTATACTAACCTTTTATCGCTCAAAATGTACATTTGAAAACCTTGTTTAGCACGAAGTACCATTACATTTTGACATTTTGTGATTAGTTGCGTCCACGTTTAATTCTTAGCTTGGCCGTTGTTTGCAAATGGTGTTGATTAATTTCATATACACGGCAATTAAACGTTTAACAAAAATATTGAAATCACTCCAGGTTTGGCATACACGGATCAATTATACAGTTGTCATAGCAATAGCGTAGTAGTTTTTAATTCACTGTATATTAGTTTCTATGTGTACAAACCATATTGGTTTTCCACAACAGTTTTTGAGACCGAGAATATTGTTATAACATGGAAATAAAACCAAAGTGTGTCTACGGACATAATACACATATGACAGAATGTTATACAACACTAAACGTATGCGCAGGCATATGACACATACTCCACGGTCAGTAGATATAAATAATATATATATATAGAACATGAATATGATTTAAATTATATCATTATAATATATATCCGAATTAAAGTTGGAATACAATAGAGCTTTGCTATGCTACATCAAAAGAATATTAAGTTCGGATATTATTCAATTGTAATAATTTGCTGTTAATTTATTCGCAGTTTCCCCCTGAATTTAGCCGCACTCGTGGCGCCGTCACACGGATAAATAACAAACAACTGAAACGTCTGAAAGCTCTTCGTCAAGATCGCCAACATGGCAAGGCCAAGGGACTGGGTAAGCGTTATTTTGGGTAGATATACACACATATTATGCTATTCGGTGTCGTGTAGTAAATATAATGGAAGCATTTCACAGTCGCGACCCTGTAAGTACAAATTTGATGTATGTTATGTTATAACGACTGCGATCTGGAATACGCGGAAGGGGCTGGGCGACGAATGGAGTGGCAGAGCCAGATGAGATAAGCCTGGCCGCCAGCTGTCACTGCTGGAGGCTGGAGCGTGTTGACAAGAATGAGAATTATGTGACAGTTTAGTTTGACTTATTTTAAATGGTTAATTGCTTTTAATTAGGCAGCATCTATTTTATCATACACATTTTACCATCAGTGAAATATTTATAAATGCCCATTACCTTACCTATAGACTAGTAATGCAGAGACCTGTCACCCCGTCATTTAGACGGGACGAGTCGGCTGAGAGCGGTTAAGAATTTTGACTGACGGGTACAAACCCGTCAACTATGTAATGACCCAAACTAGCCCTTTATATATGAAGGCTGTGTGACAGGTGCCGCACACGCATAGCCTTTCTCTGACACTGGCACAGCCTTCACAGGACAGTTGCTGGAAATACTCTAGTGGCCGTTTGAACAGCACGAATGCTTTTAATTTAATTTAACGCATTGTTTGTTCGCTATGAGGCACTGACTCTGCTGGCTGATCCAAAGATTAATCATGTCAGACAGTGGTGACGAATCTGGTCATGCTGGTTCTCGTGGTATCAACGAATTAGATGGTTATGAAGAGGTTTATTATGGTCTACAACCATATCTGCATAAAGCAGTCGCTGATGTCATAAGAGACAAAATATATATGTCGGATCAACCTGGCATTGGCAGTGATGATGCGGTGCCCGACGTGTCGCACTGGTAATTCTTTTTGTTTACTTAGAGTGATGTGAATTGTCCCTGGTGTGAAAAATGTTCATGTGTGATATAAACCATTTAGAATAACCATTTAGAATCTAATTTGTGCTAACATAAATTTAAAAGTTGCTTGAGTGAAGTGCTTACAATTAACAAAAAACAGCAAAACTGCCTTAATGCAAAACGCACCAGCGCCATTACTGGCATTAGTCGCGTAATGTATACTCAGTTATGACCGGAAACTTTGTGCCAGGTCAAAAACTGCATAACTTAAATCTCGCATTCTCAACCCGCTTAGCCTATTTTAAAACTCTGCCTGGTGTCATACAGATTCACATTTATACAGCGCAGATAGGACGCACGGTTTTTGACCTGGGTGTCTTTTACAAGATTTTGACTCTCTATTTTCATAAGTACTTCACTGAAAACAACTTTTCTAACAGTATGTTGTCACAAATGTGACGGAATATCAATATGTGTTAGAGATTTAGCACATAGATATCGTACTTGAAAAATTTGTTCAGGTTTTTGTTAAAACGGCATAAAACTTTAGGACGCACAATTTGTGCCCCGACCAGTATGTGGTAATAATGCGGTGCCTTTGTGTACGGCAAATATTTCGCGGTGATGTCGGCAACATCTGACAAGCTGGTTTTCTTGCGACACACAAATTACCATGTTTGACTGGGCTTAGTGGCAACAGTTCGCAATGAACAGACTTAATTTTTGGCACATTACTTGACAAGTTGACAAGAGCATTAGGTTTATGTATACAAAGTTTCAAAAGAATTAAAAATTTCATTTTGCATAGCCTTAAGCGACACTTCTGACTGTGTAGAATTCGGACCCACCTCGATTTCGTAGTTATTTAACTAAATTGTTGCATAAATGTGATAGCATGTCTAAATTATAAAAATAGCACATCTTACCACATTTTTTAAGCCTTTAAAAAGATGGTCCTGTTTATTGCTGATTTCGATTGCACGGTATGGCTGAAGCAGTGCAGATTGCCACACACCAGAACGCTGTTTGCCATTTGGGCCTAAAAATGAGCTAAGGCGCAATATTTTTAGAGTATAAATATACCTGACTACGATGGCAAGGGCATGTAGGATCCAGCTTGCTTGGAAAACTACTCAAAAATAATCCATAGCTGCAATACAGATTTGTAAATTGGAACTTTGCAGCTGTATTGGAAGCCCATATCCAGCTATAACTTTCATGTTGCACTTATGAATTGATTTTGACTGCCATTACCACAGACACACAGTGACCCCTCAAAGTGCCGATAAGAATCCTTGTTGAAGCTATTCCTTGAATTTTTGAAACCAAGATAAATTACCATTTAAAATGGTCTTGTCGACGATCGTGTCAATAATATAAACATGCCGTTTTCATAAAAATCTGAAAAAAAACATTTGCGAAAGATATCTGTATTGTAACTCCTTATCACTTATGTCTCAAGTTATGCAAATATATTGTCAGAAAAGTTGGTTTTAGTGAAATACAGTTTCCGTACGAAAACACTGTGCCGCACGAAAAGTTTGGTAACAGCGTTTACCGTGCTAGCGGTTATAACCAATGAAAAAGATATGTTGATGCACGTGACGTAATTGCCTACGGAAGTCACACCCAATTCTCATTAGTCATACACAGAGATCAGCAGCTAAATCTCGCATGATTCAAAGCGACAGATTTTGGTGTAGGTCGAACAATGACCCGGTAACTGTGGCTTATCAAGATTCGAGAGTCAACCTTTTTATCTGTGTCTTTAGAACCTGCCCATCTAAAATCGCAGTGTTCATGCAGTTACTCATAAATTTTTCATGTTTTGAATGCAGCTTGAACTTATAATAAGATCTAGTTTGAAAGTATGACAAATTGTTTATCATAATTTATAACAACAATTATATAAAATGTTAATCACTGAGGACTAAGCGCTGTTGAAAACATAAAATCGCTTGTGACTTATATTACACATTCACATAAAAAATGTCATCAGTTATGATTAATTTAAATGTGACTTATAAAATTAGTGTAATCGATTATATTTACTTTGCCATGTAACCACGTTTTCAATCATAGTTTGACTAGTTACATAAACGTTTTATTCAGTAATATTTATATATGGTTAAGATCAGTTAATTGATGTATCAATATACTGTGATGCACAGCCTGTGATATGATGTACACTATTGCCACATAACACAGCCTGTGATATGATGTACACTATTGCCACACAACACAGCCTGTGATATGATGTACACTATTGCCACACAACACAGCCTGTGATATGATGTACACTATTGCCACACAACACAGCCTGTGATATGATGTACACTATTGCCACACAACACAGCCTGTGATATGATGTACACTATTGCCACACAACACAGCCTGTGATATGATGTACACTATTGCCACACAACACAGCCTGTGATATGATGTACACTATTGCCACACAACACAGCCTGTGATATGATGTACACTATTGCCACACAACACAGCCTGTGATATGATGTACACTATTGCCACACAACACAGCCTGTGATATGATGTACACTATTGCCACACAACACAGCCTGTGATATGATGTACACTATTGCCACACAACACAGCCTGTGATATGATGTACACTATTGCCACACAACACAGCGTATCAAAATCTGAAATATTAAAAATTTATGTTCCACTTCTCTTTAGCCAAACCGCAAGATTTGGACATTTTAAATTTTACAATAAAAAACTGTTATGTTCTAACTGGCACTTTTATTTATTTCTCCTATCACCAAGGAAAAACAATTTAAACTCTTCAAAATGCACTCACAATATACCACTTTGAAGCTAGTATTAAAAAAATACATGTTTCAGACTTCCACATATGTATAATTGCGCATTCCTTTTTTTCTACACTTGTCTTGTTTAACACAACTTACCACTTTGAGAACTGAATACTGATTCAGATATTTTTCTTAAAATCCATCAGGAGCTGTTGTCACCATTTATTTTGAAACGGTTCTATTGCCAATTGTTCCCCATCCACTGTTATTTGCATTGACTCGACAATTTTCTACTTTTTAATGCAAAAGATATGTAATCTGGTAATAGCAATGCAAATGCAAATGGTGAGTTGATGACATTATGTTATTGATTGTAAACAACATGCTACATGGCATGTGTATTACATGAACATGTTACGTCTGTGTCAGTCTATAACATTTAGCCACTCTATGTTAATCAGTCTGAATATTGTCACTTTAAGTTAGTGGAAATGGTTTTACTGCAAATGCAGCATGATAAAGCCAAAACAACATCCATTGTTAACGTAGTGTCCGTTGAACTGTTTGGTCACAGAATAAAACATGGAAACCGTCTCTGTTGCTTGTGTTTGATGACAGAACTATGGCACATTGGCATTTGGCAAATTCTGGTACTGAGCAATAGTTGTTAGTCATATTCTGTTTGGTGTGTAAGTGGCAGAATGTAACATGATATAATACTGATTCACTCATGGATCAATACAGTTTGCTGTGGCATAAACTGATAAAGAAAAACGCTGCCGGATGTCGATTCTGTTTGATCTGTTAACTTTCATCACAGGAAGAGTAAAGTGCAGTAATAAGCCACATTTATTACCAGGTTACTAACTTGATAAAATGACTATGTGTCATAGACTGACAGAGTATGAATATATATATATTTTTATCCAGTAATGTACATTCATCGGTCCGTCTATGTAATATGCACAACATGCTTAGCATTCATTACTGAACTATGTTGCTGTAAATGTTTTGCTTGTAGATTCAAGTGAGTGTAGTTCATCACCTTCATATTCTTGATAACAATTCCTTGAATTGTTCTTAAACAGCCTAAAATTAATGTTAATATAATATTGACATCAAAATATAGATATTTGTTATATATATATATATATATATATATAATGTGCGATATGGGTCAGAAATTGAGTTGAGAGTTGTAATCTGTCTGAGCGATGGTGTCAGTTTAGCCCAACTACATGTACAGATCCTACAGAGAATGTAGGAAATAAAGACACAGAAATATCAGTTAATAATTGTAGAACTTTGTTTAGTGTATAGTCTTTGAACTTTGACTTTATTTCCTGTGACTTATTTTCCTAGCCAAAACTGTTAATTGATTTCCGATTGGTTTGTGTTTCAGCCTCTCTTAATGAAGGCTGCCAAGTGCCCCACAGATGAACTCTCTCTCACCAACTGTGTCGTGGTCAGTGAGAAAGACTTTGATGTCCAACAGATAAGGTGAGGATACTTTACTCATAACTCCCTTCTTCGTTGGCACATTTGCTCACTCCCTCCTCTACTTCCTCAGGTGGTTATTTTTGGTTCATAAATATCATACTTCTGATCTTAGGAGTGATCCGGTCATAAATTTGCAAGGTACCAAAATATGTTGACGTATATGGGCATCACCAGGTATTGTGGTGGAAATAAATTTTTATGGTGGCATCACCTAACGAGTGAAAATGTTAATATAAATTTATATTAATTATAAAATAGGAATTTTTGTTTGTAAAAATTGCAGGTCCCATATCACTTATTGGGGAGGGGTTGAACCAATGAAAAACATAGTTATAACATTTTGGACTTTTGCGAATGTATGAAAAGTTCTTCAGCAGCATGCTGGTCATTTATTATTAAGCATTGTTAGTTACTAACGTCATTAGTGGCCAATTGTCTTTTCACTTCTAGAGGTTAACATTTTAGCATTTCACAGTGCCTGGCCTATGCTGTCTATAGCGTGGTCTTTCAACACAGTAATTCACTGTTCAGTGCACGTGCGTAGATAGTCATCCGGGGCTGGGGAAGTCGTCTCTGGTGGATCATTATTTACATTGAAGAACCATAAAAGGTTATTTGAGTTGATAGAGAATTCCCACTAGAAGGCATTTTGGCAGTGCACGGCTGCACGCATACCATAAAGGGCTGACAACAACCAGAATCAATACTGTTATGTTAATTGGGTTTGCTTCATTAGGTTGTTAAGATACTTAGGTGTTAAGAGGTTTATAAATTATGGTAAATATTTATGAGTACCAATACTATATATATATATATATATGTATATGTATTGATTTCGTTAATCAACCACCATGACCATGTCAAATGCAATGAGGAACTGTGCAAGCAAAATAGATGACAGATGTGTCCACTTGAATGAGTGAAAGATTATTCAACAACTACCACAGCATGATAAACAGGGGCCAGTTTCATGAAGAATCTTTAAAGTTATGCAAATACTTAGTGTCACGTGTTTGTGTAAATTCCTGTGTTTGCTTATTAAAAAAATAGTAAGGTTAGCTGCGACTGCTGAAGGGACGTAGCTGGAGTCATACGACTTCTCAAACTAAATAAACGCCATAGAATGCAGCATAAAGTAACATTTACAGTAACATCCATAATACGTTCCTTCCTCCTTGTGACTCCACAGTTGAATAGTTCTAGTGGTTCTTTAATGCGGGAACTAGTTGGGGTAGACCATGTCATAGCATCACATACCAAATGCTGCACACAATGACATCAAGAACTCTTGTTCACGCGGTTGTTGTAAGTGACACCTGTACTTACTATTGGTTTCACAATTATTAAACCACCAGCAATTTAATTAATTAGCTTAATATTTTGATTGGGATGCTGATAATGGGTGTTTTAATAAAAAGTACCAATTTGTTGGTATCGCAGCTAGTGGTTCCCCTGAATAAAATGATGGTTGAGGTGGTAGGGGTGGTCTACGCGAGCACCGCAGGCACGAAGCATTGCTGGGGGTCCAGGGGAGTATTATAAAAAAACTACCTTAAAATGGTGCATTATGAGGTATGTTTTAACCTTGACTCTTGAATACAGAGGGAAGATATAAAACAACAAGCAGCATGTAAACGTGTTTACACCACTTGTAAATGTAATAATCAAGATTGATAAAAGTCTGCTATTATGATTGTTTCGTCATGTTGAGGTGTGATTTCCACTTAACCACTGGTACTGAGTTGAGGTGTGATTTTCACCTGACCACTGGTACTTGTTTTGGTGATGTTTTTCTTACCCTAACCCTAGGCCTTGTTACCACGCTGACAGAGTCAGTGACAGGGGTATCATCTGAACACTCTTTCATCTATCATCATCTTTAAATGATTATTGTATCAGAATGTTATGATGTTAAATTGGTGGTTTCTGTTCCAAAGATTATACTTTATTTGTTGCTGACATTCTATGCAATTAATTAGAGTAATTTCTGGAATGCCACTAAAGTTTCTATTAATCGCAAGAAAGTTTCCAAAATTGTGTCCATTTTTATAAAACAGTGTAAATTGTTTAGTATATCAACATTCTGTGCAAAGATATCATTGCCTAGCCCAAGGTACTGATCATCTACGTTTAAGAATATTGTGTCTCAGCGCCGTTTTGAGGCGTAAATAGCGCCCCAGCTTAAATCAAAACACGCTGCTATATCGCTCAATTTACATGTGCAGTGCGGTAACGCACGGCTGCAGCGTCGCAGACTACTGCAAACCGGGTCGCTATTTGGGCTGAAAAAAGGGTCCAGAATTGATACAAGTGCCGACTAGTGAATAGGATGCACGGTTTTTATTTGGGCTTCAAAAGGGTCCGGATTTGACACAAGTGCCGACTAGTGACGTAGTGTCATTAACCTGCACGGTTTTTATACTTTCAATATAAGTGACTTTGCGGTGTCCTTTCGCACTGCTCACCAACGATGCTGAATATATTGCAAAAGAACAAAAAAGGGCATTCAGAATTGCTACGAGGTGGTGATTTTTGCATATTTTGAGTGAGGTGGCATAGAAAAACGGCGAGGCTGCCCGTCTCATTCGTCTTATACCAGGGGAAACACTGGCAGCCATGTTTTTGATTTGAACATATTTGTTAAATGCAGCTGCATTCTAAAATAACAGCACAGTTCCTTGTTATTGTGAATTGTAAGTGAGTGTCTGTAACTTTATAATATAGTAGCAAAATCCTAGTTAACCACTCTCAATTTCTGTCTGTACTGGCAGTGACACCTTGTATATTTTTTGCATTTTTAGCAAATACCATTATTACTTGTGCATGGCTATTTGTAATTGTCTTACTTTCGTAACTTATTTTCTTCTTCGATTGAGTCATGTCAATAGTGTCATACAGTAATACTTATCAAGCTCACTCTGACTGGGTTTTTGTCAGATTTTTTTCCATTTTTTCCCAGGTTGTTCAAATTTCATGTCATCTTTGATAAACCCCCTCTGGCTGTGTGTTTGTCATCCTTGTGTTTTTAAAGTTCTTTAAGTCGATTCCCTTTTTCTGTTTATTGATATGTTTCTGCTCTGTCTTCATTTGTGACGATGCCTAGCCAGTATTATGTCACTTCATGTCATAATTCAAAGGAGAGCACAGTCTAAATATGCAACCAAATGTAATTGTATGCTCATCTTTCATTAGTGATTAATGTTCTAGATTTGCCATCTAAAGCAGCGAGCTCGAGAAGGCAGATCAATACAACAACCACCAGTTGGCTTATTGAGGATTGAAAACATTTATCTCTGTGTGTAGCCTCCCTTATTTTTTGTTTTCAGAATATATATATATATATTAAAACTCCTTGCATTTAAACTTGTAATCAGTTTAGTGATATTATTCACAGGTGGAATCAGTTAGTTTACAACTAAGTGCCTATCTGTAATGGGCTCAGATATGTGTACAAGTAAAAAATAGGTAAATATCTCCTTCAAATTGGCAACATTTATTGGTATGTAAGATGACCATGTGACACATGGGAAATCAAGGTAGAAAGGTAATAGTAAGTTCTTGTATATGTACATCCAGTCCTTGGTACAGCTCAGTACACTATACCCCCAGCAGACCTGTTCATTCAAATACAATCTTGACTTCTATGGGAAGCATTCAGCCATGCTGCAGTTACATGCCAAAGACTATAAATCCAAACTGATACTCATTCATACCGCTGACAGCATGGCATGATGTTATTACATTGAAGCTATCTTGGGACTTGGGAGATTCCCTCTGTGTTCTCTAGACCCTTTTATGTGATGATTGACCTGACACGAGAGAATGCCAGTCTTGAGGGACTTGTTTTGCTTTAAAATGAAGGCCTCACAAGAGATTCTATACTCACCTGTGACTAGTGTACATGCCACACGGGTATCTTTTACGGGGCCTTTGGTGTTAACTGTTGAAATATTGGTGTTTCTGTGATTGTTGGTACTTTGCGTAGTCGAGAGTAGGATGATTAATGAGCACTCAGCATGGTGCTGTTGAATGCATATTCTCTCTGATTCTCTGGCAGGACGTATCACATATGGCAGTGTGAGGCTGCTATTGATCTGGCTGAAGAATTATGGCAGAACCCGGAGAAGCGCAATCTGTCACTATTATCAGGCGTAATAACATCAATCTGTCTCCATTGTTGGTCATTGCAGCATCAGTTGCGCAGTTCTGTTTCTGTTAGTAGACATTGGAGCATCAGTTCCGTTTCTGTTAGTAGGCAATGGGGCGTCAGTTCCGTTTCTGTTAGTAGGCATTGGGGCATCAGTTCCGTTTCTGTTAGTAGGCAATGGGGCATCAGTTCCGTTTCTGTTAGTAGGCATTGGGGCATCAGTTCCGTTTCTGTTAGTAGGCATTGGGGCATCAGTTCCGTTTCTGTTAGTAGGCAATGGGGCGTCAGTTCCGTTTCTGTTAGTAGGCAATGGGGCGTCAGTTCCGTTTCTGTTAGTAGGCAATGGGGCATCAGGTCCGTTTCTGTTAGTAGGCATTGGGGCATCAGTTCTGTTTCTGTTAGTAGGCAATGGGGCGTCAGTTCCGTTTCTGTTAGTAGGCATTGGGGCATCAGTTCCGTTTCTGTTAGTAGGCATTGGGGCCTCAGTTCCGTTTCTGTTAGTAGGCAACGGGGCGTCAGTTCCGTTTCTGTTAGTAGGCAATGGGGCATCAGTTCCGTTTCTGTTAGTAGGCATTGGGGCATCAGTTCTGTTTCTGTTAGTAGGCAATGGGGCGTCAGTTCCGTTTCTGTTAGTAGGCATTGGGGCATCAGTTCCGTTTCTGTTAGTAGGCATTGGGGCATCAGTTCTGTTTCTGTTAGTAGGCATTGGGGCATCAGTTCCGTTTCTGTTAGTAGGCATTGGGGCATCAGTTCCGTTTCTGTTAGTAGGCAATGGGGCGTCAGTTCCGTTTCTGTTAGTAGGCAATGGGGCATCAGGTCCGTTTCTGTTAGTAGGCATTGGGGCATCAGTTCTGTTTCTGTTAGTAGGCAATGGGGCGTCAGTTCCGTTTCTGTTAGTAGGCATTGGGGCATCAGTTCCGTTTCTGTTAGTAGGCATTGGGGCCTCAGTTCCGTTTCTGTTAGTAGGCAACGGGGCGTCAGTTCCGTTTCTGTTAGTAGGCAATGGGGCATCAGTTCCGTTTCTGTTAGTAGGCATTGGGGCATCAGTTCTGTTTCTGTTAGTAGGCAATGGGGCGTCAGTTCCGTTTCTGTTAGTAGGCATTGGGGCATCAGTTCCGTTTCTGTTAGTAGGCAATGGGGCATCAGTTCCGTTTCTGTTAGTAGGCAATGGGGCGTCAGTTCCGTTTCTGTTAGTAGGCATTGGGGCATCAGTTCCGTTTCTGTTAGTAGGCAATGGGGCATCAGTTCCGTTTCTGTTAGTAGGCATTGGGGCATCAGTTCTGTTTCTGTTAGTAGGCATTGGGGCATCAGTTCCGTTTCTGTTAGTAGACATTGGAGCATCAGTTCTGTTTCTGTTAGTAGGCAATGGGGCATCAGTTCCATTTCTGTTAGTAGGCATTGGGGCATCAGTTCTGTTTCTGTTAGTAGGCATTGGGGCATCAGTTCCGTTTCTGTTAGTAGGCATTGGGGCATCAGTTCCGTTTCTGTTAGTAGGCATTGGGGCATCAGCCCTGTTTCTGTTATGCATTACAGCATCAGTTCTGTTGTTGTTATTAAGGCATTGAAGCATCAACTTTGTTTCCGTTATTAGGCATTGTAGCATCAACTTTGTTTCCATTATTAGGCATTGAAGCGTCAACTTTGTTTTCGTTATTATACATTGTAGCATCAACTCTGTTTCCTTTATTAGGCATTGAAGCATCAACGCTTTTTCCATTACTAGGCATTGCAGCATCAACCCTGTTTCTGTTACTAGGCATTGAAGCATCAGCCCTGTTTCTATTACTAGGCATTGAAGCATCAGCCCTGTTTCTGTTACTAGGCATTGAAGCATCAGCCCTGTTTCTGTTACTAGGCATTGAAGCATCAGCCATGTTTCTGTTACTAGGCATTGAAGCATCAGCCCTGTTTCTGTTACTAGGCATTGAAGCATCAGCCCTGTTTCTGTTACTAGGCATTGAAGCATCAGTCCTGTTTCTGTTACTAGGCATTGAAACATCAGCCCTGTTTCTTGTTTCTGTTACTAGGCATTGAAGCATCGGCCCTGTTTCTGTTACTAGGCATTGAAGCATCAGCCCTGTTTCCGTTACTAGGCATTGAAGCATCAGCCTTGTTTCCGTTACTAGGCATTGAAGCATCAGCCCTGTTTCCGTTACTAGGCATTGAAGCATCAGCCCTGTTTCTGTTACTAGGCATTGAAGCATCAGCCATGTTTCTGTTACTAGGCATTGAAGCATCAGCCATGTTTCCGTTACTAGGCAATGAAGCATCAGCCCTGTTTCCGTTACTAGGCATTGAAGCATCAGCCCTGTTTCCGTTACTAGGCATTGAAGCATCAGCCCTGTTTCCGTTACTAGGCATTGAAGCATCAGCCATGTTTCTGTTACTAGGCATTGAAGCATCAGCCATGTTTCCGTTACTAGGCAATGAAGCATCAGCCATGTTTCCGTTACTAGGCATTGAAGCATCAGCCCTGTTTCTGTTACTAGGCATTGAAGCATCAGCCATGTTTCTGTTACTAGGCATTGAAGCATCAGCCAAGTTTCCGTTATCAGGCATTGAAGCATCAGCCATGTTTCCGTTGCTAGGCATTGAAGCTTCAGCAGCTCTGTCACCAATCTCACCATTAAATACTGATAAACCTATGAAAGAATAGGAATAAGAGATTTACACTGTAAACTAAAACAATTTAGGTTTTAATAGTTTTAAGATTAAATGTTTTGGTTTTAAATTTGCATGTATTATAAATAGTCAGTGAACAAATGTTCAACCTCTTGTCTGGGCAAATTTGTTTCCTAGTGAACATTATGTACTATTATCAATTAGTGTGATCAATACAGCAGTCAATGCCTGGTCTAATCTTACATGTGACATCATCAAACATGCTTATTATTATAATATATGCATGAAACAGCAGCCACATTTTGTCAGGCCAGTCACTTGGTAATAGTCAAAAATCAAAATTCATACAATTTTAAGGCATCAGTGTACCTATTGTGGTGGCACCGATTACTTTGTTTCATTCACTGATATTTACTAATTTATCAATATTTAGTAAATATTAGATATTTTGTCCAAGTAAGCTCATGTTTTAAAATGTTTTAAATTGCATTAATACCGAGTGTGAAAACAGGGTCATCCCAAGCCAATTTACCTTAACTTTCAGACATTTTCGTATGTGGCCCTCCCAGAAATCCTTGTGCACCCAGGGGCGCTGCTGATTACATCAGTCGTAATATCTCCTGGCAGATCGCCTTGCGAAACACTGAATTTAAGCTGAGCCGGTAATCCTGTTGCCTTCCAAGATTTGGCTGATTTCATTTCGGCCAATCGTGGCTGATATTACATCATAATGTGTTGTTCATGAAGTATCAGTAATTATTTGTTGTACCTTATGGCAGTTGTACCTTATGGCACTTGTACTTTATGGCAGTTGTACCTTATGGCACTTGTACCTTATGGCAGTTGTACCTTATGGCACTTGTACCTTATAGCACTTGTACTTTATGGCACTTGTACCTTATGGCAGTTGTACCTTATGGCAGTTGTACCTTATGGCACTTGTACCTTATGGCACTTGTACCTTATGGCACTTGTACCTTATGGCAGTTGTACCTTATGGCACTTGTACCTTATGGCACTTGTACCTTATGGCAGTTGTACCTTATGGCACTTGTACCTTATGGCACTTGTACCTTATGGCACTTGTACCTTATGGCAGTTGTACCTTATGGCACTTGTACTTTATGGCACTTGTACCTTCAAGTAACAGCTGTACAGCTAATTCAGTGAACTAATACTAACTAATATATTGCGTAGGATATGTGCTAGGGATAGTGTAGTCAGGTACCATCACTGGGTTGCAAGGATGCTATCAACTATCCTACAGCTTGACAGAAATATTCTGAAAGCCTGGGTCCTACAATGTACTGTCAGGCTATATACGCCCAGTGGCAGCTTGATATTTATATTCATAGCAAGATATAAGTTCCAAAAATTGGCTAAATATGAAATGTTTAGCTGGAGTTGAATGTTGAAAGAAGTAGTTGAATAAGACCTCATAAGACCGTTACATTGCAACCACAATAATACAGACTAGTCAGTTAATAGAACGTTGTCGAGCACGGGAAACAAGTACAACTAGAATGTGTTTAAGAAAAGTTCAATTGGAATCTGAGATGGTCACCTAGGAACCGCTAGGTGAGTTGGCATGGAAATCACCGAAAAGCGAATGACAGTACCCAGGGTAATTGATTTTCGTGGAGGGAGACCCACTTTCTTGTCACTGGGAAGGCAGCTGGTGAGAGGGATATTTAATTACAATTGTACCCACATTGGCCACATCAATTGCTGATGGAGGATGTTGCCTTTGTCTACTAATTAGAATGCAAATTGTTTACCAGGTGAACAATAAGTATAATGACATCTGGGACTGGACTTAGTATCTTGGAATTGGGATCAATGGAAAGTGGGTTTTTGGGTGGGATGAGCTGAATAATTAACTTTCCCACATTGCATTGTAATTAGAATGTAGCATGCATGTCATTCTTTTTGTAATGATAATGGATAGCTCTTATATAGCGCAAATCTTTTTAGTAAAACAACTCACTGCGCTAGTTAGTAGTATATATTGTTCATGCAGACATATATAACATAGACTATGCTATGTATAGAGAAAGAATGTTTTCATCTAGGTTTTGTACATGGCAAACTTGCATCATTGATCATTAGCACAGTGAATTTGGTGTATGGCTATTGCAAGATAATTATATTAATGCTTAAGTTCAGCCAGAGCTTCCAGGCCCTTCTATCCCAAACTTGTTTCACTTATTGTCAAGCGTTTTGCCAAGAATCTTGCATACAAATTTCAGCAGGATGTGCTCATTTTTGTGCCAATGGCTAGGATGAAATTTGTAATTTTCCTTGAAATTCTGTATACATTTTTTATAAATCGTAAATTATGTTTTTCATAGGTTTACTATTAGGCCTATGTAATTCCTATTCCGATCAGATGGCTCCATCTACCTGTCTACAAAGTATACACCAAAGACAATCTGAGCACTGTGTTGTCAGAAATTTGCCTAACTAAAAAGTATTTGCCGATCGACATCTAGTATAAATTTGTTATTTGAATTTATATAATATATATATATACATATTTGTGTATGTGATGAATACAAGAAAATACGTACTTTATTATGATTTTTACATTTAAAAAAATCTGTTAAAATGGGACACTGCCATTATGAGCCATATATTCTACCAAAAATACCACAAATTTCTATTGTTTACAAGACGTCCGACATCACTGGCGTGTTTATGAAGGATTGTTATCATGTGACAGCAGACATCATCATGGCTTAGCTGCCTGAGCCGGTGACAATCTCTAGGTGACAGAAGCAGTCTGATGGGCCGCCTGCTGTTCGCCATCTAGGCTGTTGTGGTACTAATTACTTTCCTAAATAAGAGCGATTGCCTAACACAGTAACAGTGCTTCATAGACATAAATGCTGCACTCGCATATTTTATTTATATTGTCTGTTGTTGCTGTGACTGTACAATAACAGAATTTCTGGAACTCACAGCCATCAATGAAATGCTCAATGACATTTTGTGGGTTTTTTCAGCAGTTTCAAGGTGAATTTTACTAAATATTTTAATTTTTCACTGGGAATTAAGGGGAAAAGTGAGAACTGTTTACGTATTATGCAACTTCATGGTATGGAGATGGCTAGAACTTAAAAGTGAAGTATTTATCACGTGGCAATTTCTAGTAGAGTTCAGTTGAGACAAACCTAAGACCAGACTGTCTAGACACTGTCTGTACACAGATTATTCACTTTTCTGTCTCTGTCAATCTGACCACTCCCACGTATTCCTTTTTTAAAAGGAAGCTATTAAAATGCATTTGTGCATTTGTAAATCCAGAGCTGGATCTGTGCATTTGCATTTAAGTCAGTGTCAGTCTTAAAACATTTGTATTTAAATGTGTCAACATGTATTTGAGCCGAAACCTTTGATGCCGCTGATTAAAGTAGATGTATTAATCAGCAAGATTGATATGTCAGGCTGAAGAAGGCGATAAATCATTTAGTGCAATGCCCATAAACTACTTGAATGAAAATATAGCATGGTAACAATCGATAAACGTTGCTTTTGTTGTAGACATGTGTAGCATTGGGGGTCAGCACACTGTTGGTTTTCCCATAGGCGACCATGTTAACGTTTTGTCTGAGTATAAGAAAACGTGACCTATAAAATGTCTTAAACTTCTCACCTGCTGTTATCATCATCCCATTGACATGCCAATAGATTTTAACAAAAATTGCCTACTTCCAGCTCTCGTAAAATGCCAGTATGTGTGACACCCGTCAGTATTTACAAATGCTGGCAAGAATTACTCCGCAAACAGGTCACACAGGCAAATTGCTGCCAAATATCCTTCCGCTTATTCAAATCATCTAGAAATCCACCATTTTACAGTCAACACCTTCTACAATCACACATGAAAATCTTCCTACTCAAATGCACTTATGTCACCGCATGTGAATTTTGTTTAAAAAATCATTTCTCAAAAATACACTGCATTTTTCTTTGTGTGCAACAGACAGGAAGTCTAACTAGAATGTGACCCCCAGTACATGTGTAGCATTGGTGTACCTGGGTACATGTGTAGCATTGGTGTACCTGGGTACATGTGTAGCATTGGTGTACCTGGGTACATGTGTAGCATTGGTGTACCTGGGTACATGTGTAGCATTGGTGTACCTGGGTACATGTGTAGCATTGGTGTACCTGGGTACATGTGTAGCATTGGTGTACCTGGGTACATGTGTAGCATTGGTGTACCTGGGTACATGTGTAGCATTGGTGTACCTGGGTACATGTGTAGCATTGGTGTACCTGGGTACATGTGTAGCATTGGTGTACCTGGGTACATGTGAATGAAGATCTTTTATGACGTGCATATTTGTACCTCTTGGAAGAAGCACTTCACAGTTTGTGCAAAAGATAAACTAGTACAATGCAACAAGAATGCAAAAGTGCAAATGCACCATTTTAATACTGAAGCTTAGAAGTTAGAATGACTGTACCACAATCTTAAAGTTAATGAAAATTGGCTAGTCATGCCGATTATATGTGATCTTATGCTTTATGACAGATTGCAAATTTGAAATTAAGTTGCTCTTTCAGCTGCAAATAATGTAGCAGATAAAGATATTAACAAGGTTTTTATTTGTCTTTTCAATCTGGCGCCTTGTAGTGCCCCAGGGCATGAGTTGAACACAGACACAGTATGGTTAGACCCTGGGCCTTGTCTTGGTGCTGCCACAAAATGTCACCTCAGGCAGAAGTGACGTTGATGCTGCAATCGATAGGATTCTGCATCGGTGTGAGAATACTTGTAGAACGTCTCTCCAGGGAAAGTGGTTAAAGTGTTCAGTGTGATCAATACTTCGTCAGTTTGAAACATGGAAGTGCTAATGCATCTATCTAAGTCCATTTGTCATTTATTTATAACAGAGCAAACCTTGATAGAAGGACAGATCTTATATTTTGATGTGTCAACAATGGTGCACAAATTAACCTGAATTAAACTAACATTTGTGTAGGACCTTGTCTTCAGTTGCACATTTGCTGTTCAGCACGTCATTGCACAATATTTGTATGAAACCAAAGTCTTTCTCCCAGTATTCAACTGTCCACTGTCATCATTCTGAAGACATCTGTACCCTCCTTCTCCTGTCTTTGTTGTCACTTCCTTAGTCTTCTTCCTTTCCCTGCCACAGTCATCGAGGTAGTTGTGGAATCTCACGAGAAAATCACAAATGCTGATTGCTAATTTAGATTTGATAAAACTGTTATTGGCAACTGTAATGATGTGAGTGATGCGTATTTAGTACTGTAATAAGCTGCGCCTGGCACACTTCAAATTTGTTATTAATTTATCAATTCTGTTTCCATGTGTTGACTCACGTAATTTCTAACATACAAGAAAGAAGGTAGAAAAATACAATATCTAGAGCTTGAGATAAATCAAGCTAAATAAAATATACATTTCACAAATTGCCCTCTTCTTTATCCGTGATGTCCGGAGTGAGACTGGCCTCGATACTGGTCCTTGATTCTTGTTTTCTTTCTTCCATCACTGATCCCGTTTCACTGCCGTCTCCACCATTTCCAAACCTCCTGTCCCTCTTTCCTCCCAATCTCTCCCACAATGCACACAATCCTCCCATCTCAATTATGATCTTCTTTCACAATATGAGTGCGATAACCATCACAAATTACAGATGGCGGATTTCCGTATTCATTTGTATCTCATTTGTGTATCACCGTTTTTTTTCTGATGCACACACAAATAGTCGCCAGGTGTAATTGGTCAAATTGGGTTTAGCCGTGTCAGAACAGTTGTATTGATTTGTGTTTGAGATGACAAGGATTGATCTGCCAAGCCTGAGAGTCAAGGCCTGTCCAGGGTCAATGTCTACAAGTCGGGTCGGTTACGTGTCTTCACAGATGCATTATTAATAATTCCCAGAAATATTTATATTGCAAGTGCGTAAAACATGTACATAATCTGTAGATTTGATAAGAGGCGTGGCACATTGTCTTGGCAGAAATGCGTATTTTGAATTGAAATTCTCTATAAATCTGTGTAACTTTGTATTGTGTAACATTTTTCAGTGTATATCCAGCTTATAATTGTTATTCTGATCTGAACTGCCAGGCTACTAACTATACCTACCTGATGCATGAAACAAAATCTGCTGATTTTTGTCAGAAATCTGCCAAGAATCAGACATGTTTGCTCTTTGACCACAAAGTTTTTCATTCAAATTTATACTCACGAATGTGACGAATACAAAAAGATAACTTCACAATTTTATATTTCAAGCAAATCCATATTTAAAAAGGATACGACCATAGTTCTCCAAAAACTGCAAAGATCTATATTGTAACTTGTACAGCTGAATATATGTAATCTGTATAATGTGACATATCTTAAGAATTCCCCCACATATTGGCATTGCAATGCAGCATACAGAAGAACAGATTTCACAACAAAATAACCAGAAGAATGTCTAAGCAGTTAGCGCAGGACGTGTTATGAAGTGATAGTATGTAGATGTGTTACCATGTTAACAGCTAATGATCCATTTCCAGCAAGAATCAATACTAGATGCACTAGATGTCAACGGGCCGTTTCAGAACGTATTGTGGCATTAGGCAGTAATAGGCAGCAGGAAACAGTTAAATAGAGTGTACTATAAACTTAGGCTAAAGTGAAAATCACAATGTTTTAGAATTTGGTCAGTCTTGCAGTATGACGGTTTCACTTACTGGGATACGTTTCAAACTGCAGTATTAATGGCTGTCATAAACAGAGTTTGCTTGATGTTGCATGGATAGTTGAACCAATTGATGTGTGTGACTAACAGATTGTGCAAATCAATACGTCTGGACAGAGATGAATCTACTTTAGTTATCTCCAATGGCTAGATCAACTATATGATCTAGTTTTGTTCAGTGAACTGGATGTGATTTCGGATACTGATCAGTTATAAAGTAGGAACGTTATATGAACAGAACAATGGGATCAAAGACAGTGGCACCACCTAGTGGGCTTCACCAGATTAACGAAGAACTTTCTCCAGTACTGCTCTTGACACTCATAGGCACATGTATGTAGATGTGGCTGAAATATTGTTAAGCTAATGGTACTGGTGTCAGGGTTGGGGTTAAGTACATTTGAATAAGTACAACACTTCAAAACAAATTTTCCTATACAAATACATTAGTCTTTGCGCAGTAATTACAGTGGCGGAATGCTTCCCAGAAAAGTTGAGATGATGTTCGTTTGAACAGGTCTGCCAGGTAGTAAAGTGTAAAATGCTTTGAGCAGTTGTAGTGATTGGATACTGCACTATATAAGAACTTACCTTTACAATAAGTCACACAGGCCAGTAGATTTGAAAAGTTAGTGGCCCGAATTGTGCAGGAATACACATTTATTCTTATAAAACCATGCAGTAACACATTGAACTCGAAATAAGTAATCAGTCTTAGACAGTCCAGAGCTAGACGGTCCAGTCCTCCTAGTTGTCGTTCCCCAGGGCCATCTCCTGCGCCTTCATGTTGGTGTTGCAGGCATCTGCTGCTGCATGTAGCTCTGTCTCGATCTCTTCCAGCTCTCTTGCCATCTCTTCTTCTGTCGGCTGGTTCTGGCGGGCAGAAAATGTTCTCTGCAAAATGACCTGATTTGTTTTGATTAACATGAGCTGAGCATAAATTTTCCTTACCCGATACTCAAATGATGTGGCACACACATACTCACTCACTCACTCACTCACTCACTCACTCACTCACTCACTCACTCAGGCACACACACACATTAAAGATGTGAAACATCCTCCTCTGAATCTGAACAAAATTTACATTCAAAAATAATTTGAAAATGCATGGCTCCTTTACAATTTGTCTTCAAACTACTTGCTTGACTGCAAAAGCCAGGTATCCTTGGCAGACTTTCAAAAAAGCTGTGGAGTGGCCTTCCTTTCCGACTCTCCAGCCACGATGACTGAAAAACCCTCCTCCTCCTCTTCTCAATCTTGTACTTCTCTTTTGTTTGTCTCTTTTGTGTCATGGATTTAGGCTTTTTGCTTACCCCGGTTTTGGGGTTTAACAAGATTAACAAGATTTAACAAAATTGCCATCCAGAAAATTAACACTAGATGGCAGGTGGACAAGGAAACCTTTTGGCTTATCGAGAGTCCAATACATTTGATCTACGTGTATCCCACCCTTTTAAGGTGTGTGTCAATTTTATTTGTTAAACATGCATGCTACTAGCACCAACACAATCAGGAGATAATCTGTTCCATTCATTTACTGAGGTGGGTGGCTTAAGCATTATTATTCATTATAATATCTGACCGTTACTGTAAAAACGCTAATTCACCAAGGTGTCCATCACTTCATAAGAAGTCCAAAAGGTGTCGCTAGGAGCGACCCCATGCGGACTTTTGCGAAACTCTTATTTTGGCCTATTTGTTTTTACGAAATTAAGATAGCAACAATAATAAGCGAGAAAGCAAAGTTAAATGAAGATTTTTAATTGTGCTACCACTATTACTGCAAAATCTGAGGCGTTATTCACGTTAAACAAACTTCGCAAGAATTCTGCACCGATGTGTCATTAGCAATGCACACGGTTCGCAAGAAATCCGCACAGCGTCGCTAGTAGAGATGCCATGCGGAGTTATAGAGAACTTGCAACGCGTGATCATTCGTAAAATAAGATGGCGACTGCAGTTTCAAGCAAGAACGTCAGGTCAGATGTAAATTCAGCTGTCGCAGATTCTGTTTAATTGTTGCATAGGGGATGACAAGTGATAGAAACTATTTAAAACGACGGTGACCAATTGGATTGAAACCAGTGGCCCGTCGGGCCAGTAAAATATGAAAACTGTTGGCCCGAACTGGCCCGCCAGCCTAAAAAACACAGCGGGCCAATGCTAATGTCGAGCCCTGTCACATACAAGTACATTTCAGTCATAATCATCCTCGAGCGCCAGGGGTCACTGCTGCTGATTACGTCAGTGCCAGCCAGCAATACCCACTGGCTGATCGCTTTGCAAAACTCTGAATTTAAGCTCAGCCTATGAAATCACTCACTAGATCAGTGGATCTCGGCAGGTCAGGTGGTCATAATAAAAATAATTTCAACCAACCCTGGCTCTTACATGCAATGTTTAGGAAGTACAAACAATTATTCAAATATACAATACCGCTCAGCTGCTCGTGCTAATGGGCGAACGGGTCATTATATATTGGGATTCCCAGAAGTCGTTGATCCATCTTCAAATTGGGGCGGGTATTTGCGCTGTTCTCACGGGGGACGCAGTTGCGACTGGCGAAGTCAATTACTAGTTTGACTCGGCTAACTTCCACACTTCGCGTAGGAGATCAGCCAGGGCTAGTTTTGCATGGCAAACAGCCCTGGCTTGCGAGGATGGTCATAATGATCAACAATAATAATATTCAGGTGAAGAAACAAGTTTCACCATGCCACCAGAAAATAACTGGGTGGCTGAATGTCCAGTGAACGACATGTAGCCGTGCATTTAAGCTGTACGGTAAAGCTAGAATTATTCAAATATGTTGAGAAATGTTATGCTATTTTATGTAGAATCATGTATAACGTTGATGTTATAAATGCATTGAAAAGACGACCCGGACTGTAGCTGGTTCAGTGCAGTTGTACCAGCTGTGTTGACTTCAAAGGTGTTTGATTGACAGCTGGTAACAACAGTGTAACAATGGTCATCTCTGCAGCCATGAGAACAGATGTGTCTTGTGGTTTGACCTATTTCTTGGAAAGTTCCAGACAGCCACCTGCACAGTTGACCAGGCAAGTGGAATTATAACACTGTATCTTGTACCAGGGCAAGTGCAATTTACTCCAGTGCACAGAGGCACTTGTAATGGTGTCGCTTTGACAATCCAATGATCATGAAGTCTGGCTTCTGTAAAGCCAAGGTGTGAATGTTGTGCTTGGATCTCAGCTTAAAACATCAAAGCAGACAGTTGTTACAGTTGATGTCTGCTGGTGTGGGACAGTTGCCAAGAATGTTTGTGCGCGGCCACAGTCCGTGATGCCGATGGCCCAGACACGGATACGCTGGATAATGCCACCATGCCGTTCCAGGTAGTGTTCTTTGATAGCGACAACGAAAGTGATTTTGGTAAATGGATGATGGCATCATATTTGAAGATGTCAGGTTTGCGCTAGTCTGTGCCGCAGTGGCCGTGTGTAACCGCATTGCGCGCGTAAAATGAGCGATATAACAGTGTACGTTGATACAAACCAGGGCGCTATTTATACCTCAAAAGTGCGCTAAGACAATATTCTTAAAGTTTAATATTAAGTGATGGAACTAACGCACTGAGGTATCAGAGTTACACAAAATTCAAGTTGTAATGGCGAAATCTAGGTGGGTCCAGATTTTACACAAGTGCCAACGTTACTACTGTGAGCCAACTTTCACTATTTTTTCGACAAATTACCATATTTAAAGCTGCACTCTAACTTTGCCATCATCATCATCAATTAGGCAACATATTACTGTAATTGAAGCCGCTGTTACAAATACAGGATTTACGGTAAATAAAAGTACTTGTCATTTAAAAAAAACAAGTATAAGTCCATGTACAAGTACTGAAATAAATGGATTGTACTTGGGTCCAACCATGACTGGTGTGTGGCATCGGGTGGCATTATGTAACGTTGGTCTGTCAGTGACAACATATTGCACAGTTATGCAGTATAGCAGGGTAATATTAACTTGTTGCACCTATGGCTAGGCATATCTGTATATTAATATGCTAACTTTGGGGGAAGTCGGGCAGTATCTCCTCCCTGGTGCTGGAGTCGACTCGCCCCTTCCTATATTTGTTTGATTCCTTGGACCATTATTGGCCTATGATCTATCTACCAGTTGGCGATGTATTTAAAAAACAAAACGTAGTTATTTATCTACATTTATTGACGTACATGTTTGTTGGTTAGTGCTTACCCAATATGTTTTTTACCTGTCGGAGAAAGATGAGTACAGTGGAGGAATGAAGTGGTTAATTTTGTAATAGGTTACATCAGAAATAAGTCACTTGGTCAGTGGGCACACGTTTAAGATCAAAAGTATTTGAAATGGAGATATCTCCCGGCCGGTAGAGTATGCACTTTCTGAATGTGCTGACTGACTGTTTGCTAATTAACTGTCGACAACCTTAGGGGACTTGACAAGGATGAGTGCCTGTATCATGCATGACAAGAGTGTATGCCACTTGTCAGGAAGAAATGATAAGTGTTGCCTCTGGTGCATACTGCCGTGTCAGTGAGTGAGTTCATTGTCGTATCAGCGATTGTTCTGGATGAAGTACAGCATCACCAACATGGCATCAGTCCACCTTCTCTCTCCAGGGTGGACCGTTGAACGATTTCAAGCCTAGTTGACATACTTTCGCATCGCCAGTAGCCATTCTTCACATGCTGTTTATCGTTGAATGGTCTCTCAAGATTCAGTGTCCTTTTCTGTGGATGGATCAGTAATCTTGTATGATTCAAACATTTGTTTACCCCATTCGAAAATTAACATGAATAGTGTGATTTTTTATACAAGTTAAATTATATAATGTAACCACCGTATTAGGAAAGCCGCTGGCACGAGTGCGGTTGTGTTATAATTGTTGCATAAACAATGTGATGTAGACTAGTAGTCATTGAAGGTAAACTATGTAAATCTGTCCTGGTGGAATGTGATAATTATTTCTCTGTGGTTAGTTTGTTTAACTATCTGTCATCCCTAAACTTTAATTACAAAAAATGCAACATTTTCAGAGATTACCCCACTATGACTCCCTAGGAAGAAAAGTAACACTTTTTTCAAAATTCCTTTTTGGTTAAGGGTTTTCACCGGTTTTAGGGTTTGTACTGGACATTATTCGGACATAATTCAATTGTTCACAACATTACGCATGTTTTGTGTGACTGGTTCAAGGCACGCTAATCAGTTAGGGATAACTTGCGTATCGAAAAACTGTTTACATTTTACCGTAGCAAAAGTCAAGTACAAATACTTCAGGAACCTATCTTCTGTGTGTGTGAGTGTGCGTGCGTGCGTGCGTGCGTGCGTGCGTGCGTGCGTGCGTGCGTGCGTGTGTGGCAGTATCTGGAGGATAGACAGTTTTGCTAGTACTATCAACTGAAACTGTATGTTTGTTTCTACCGTGTTGTTGCAGACACATTAGGATACGGGTACAAGCGAATCGTACATTATTTTTTTGTATAGCGCCACCCAGAGGATTGACATTTTTGCTGCAATACCAATTGAGACTGTATGTTTGTTTCTACCATATTGTTTCAGACACATCGAGATACGAGTACAAGCGAATCATACATTTATTTTCACGATGAAAACTAACCCTGCCATTGCACCAGGGACAATTGGATTTAGTCTCTTACAGGTAACTCAATGGCTTCTACTCAGCACTGTTACCTTTCACATCATAATGTCAACTGTCATCACTCTCTTGTTTGTGTAGAAGTTTTTCTTCTTCTTGTTCTTCTTTTTGTTTCAAGTGTTACTAATAAGTGGTGATAATTTGGCATGTAATCTACCACCTTATTCCATAATCTGTCAGATATAACTCCAGTGTAAAGAGAACGTATAAGATGACTTAGAGGAGTTTTGGAAGATGAGATTGGATATGACATTGCTTTAAGTATGTTTTGTTTCTAATCAGACTTAAACTTAAATTATGTAATGTAATTTTTTTGGTAATTGCAATATTTAATCGTTCTCTGCATTTGTAAAGCAATAGGACATCATTTTGACATAGTTATATGATAGTGCAGACCCAACATTATCCTGAGAAATCATATTTTTCTGATTAAACTGAGGCAATATGAACTGGATTAAAACTATTTTGGTTTTCAGAGTTCAGACTACAGAAAGAGTATGAAACCCATGTTTTTTTTGTTAATTCACTGGTACTAGCAGTGTTAAGCATGATGACATGTATTTACTGGTGGGAATCAATTTAATTTAATAGAAGTTTCCGTTTTAATAAAAACTTGAACAAACTCTTCTCTAAGTTATCCTTAATGTATTCTTAATGTCTAACACATCTGATCAGTTTTGTGTGAACAAAGTGTTAGGTAAATTGTTTTGAGTGAATTAATTATAGTTATAGAATGACAAAAATCAGTTTAATGAAAACGCCATTGCTTAAAACCACATTTCCTGTCTACACAGTGTAAATGATGTGTTTTGTTACGTGATCTATACACGGCACATTTACAGGTGTAGACAATGTATTCAAATAGTCTCTATCGTGTGATCTAATGCGAGATTGAGCAAGATTTCAATTACATCAATTTATGGATGACACGGTTTTGACAGTGGTGACTGTTCCATGTTACAGAGGAAGTGGGCTGTGTTGTCGTTGAACCAGGAGCTACAAGTGACCCCCTGGCAGTTCAAGCCAAAACAACATTATCTCAGCTCAATCGTTGTCCAGGCTGATTTTCTCATGAAGAAAAGGTACGTAGCCAACCAGTAGGGCTGTTATGCTCACCAAGTCACCGTATCATATGTCATGATACTTGTGTCAAGATGTGAGTTATAGAATCACAGTTGTTTCCGATGTATTCTACAAAGCTCTATAAAGTAAGGTATATCATGAACACAATGTTTTGCGAAAGTTTGAATAGCTTTTTTATAGTGCCAGGGTATATAATGCTTGAACATGTTTTCCATTTATTGCCAAGTTTCAATTGGCCCAGTCAAAATTAACTTAGTAGTTTGTGCGATGATTTCATCAATAATAAGTAACAAATTTGCACAAATAAGCTGGTACCGCCCTCTGGTATAATGATGGAGTTTGTTGCAGTACGACGACAGACCCGTTCGACACAGACAAGATGGCTGTAGACTTCCTCATGCAGTTTGTACAACAGACATTTAACCTGGGACAGCCACTCGTCTATAGTTACGATGACAAGAAACTGCTTCAACTTGTCGTGAAAGAGCTGGAAGGTATCACAACCTTGTGTTCTTGCAATGAAACAATTACGGACATCTAGTTTTCGATTGATTGGTTCATATTTCTAATCAATTGATCACAATCTGGTGTGATCATTTCAGTTATATGAAACATATATTTTGAATGAAATATATAAGATTGTCTAAAGGCGAAAACATGTTTCATGAAAATACATCATTGTTCAAAACTGCTCATTAAGTCAATAGTTGTCCCTCACTTGTCTGCAGATATTTAACCTATGTTGTACACAAAAAATCAGTTGATCCATGAATGTTTTCTATTCAGCTTATACTGAGACTGACTCTTTTTTAAATACATTTTGGATGTTATATTTTATTCATTATTTGGATGTCTAATTTTGTGTAGAGAAATATTTTGAGCTTCTGTTTTCAGCCATTGATGTCAGCGCTGGAGGAAAATCGAAACCTGTGAGTATTCCTAAATCTGGGTGTACAAACGTTTTATGTTACATATTCAGTGCATTATTTTTGAGGCGAGCGATCACTCTCGCTCCCTACTGCTCGTGCTAATCGCTCATCAAAGGAGCGACTTATCGCTCGCGCTAATTGCCATTATCGCTTGCCTCACCAGACCTGCTGCATGTGGTGCCCTCTAGTGACAAAATATACACCCATTTGTTTGAAAGAAAGTCTGTTCTTGTCATGTAAATTAGCGTTGGCGCGATCTCTGCTTGCGTCATGGGTGTGCCAACAGCTAGCGTCCGTTCCCATAAACAAAACACCTTAATCATCAGCGTCGTTACACTGCTGTCATTTTCTGTAACATCATCGCTAGTACTTCCTGTCTCAAATGTTTTATCAGCATTCAACTTTTCAATCTGTACCAAAGCTTGATGTCCCGAATTGACCCGATCGAATTAATCTTGCGTAATGGATACTGCTATGACATGGCTAGCCTTGATTGCATTTTAGCATGACTGGGCAGTGGTGTTACCAGACGGACAAACAGGAATGCCACCTAGCGGATAAAAATAAAATTTAATAAATCGCTCGCGCTAAATTATTTGGCATATTTATATCGCTCGCCTGTTTTTTTCAAACGTTAAGCCCTGTGTATTATATATACATATATGTATATATATATATATATATAATATTACAATATATATATGTTGAAGGTATAGTGCTCATCAAATTGTGTTAATAAGCTATAGCATTTTTTCAAATTTAATATTTTCATCTATAAAAAAACAATCCCTGTTAGGCATTTCACAGTATGCCACACGAAGGCAGAGCAGGTAATGGTGAATGGTGTGCGCAATAATACTCTTAAGACAAGGTTAATTTTACAAACACAGCACTTGTCATACGTAATATTAACAACAACTTGTGATGTAGCATGCATGCTCCTGTTGATAAACAAAATCTTTCCATAACAGCCGTGTTGATTTTAATGCAAAGGCATTGACATTTACAATATTCATCACTACCCTCGCACCTTCCAAGAAATAACTGAATTAATCACTCCAATGACGCTGTCGATTTGTGTTTACATCGAACAGATGCCATTCCTTTAAGTAATTGATTGCGTAATATTCTTAGGACAATTGTATTAATAATATACACTGTTTTGTGAAAAGCATGTGCTGGGTTGACTTTCAGGTGAAAATTGGAGTCTCAACAGGAAATACAACAGTGATATTTGAGAAGGCAGAAAACACTCCCCTGAATCTTGTTGGTAAAAGCAAAGGGTTAGTACCCATGGTGCACTCTGTTTAGTATATGTATTCATACCAGCATTTATTAGCATTTCCTGTGTATGTGTGAAGTGTATACATTTCTGAAAAACATACACAAAATAAAATTGAACTCACTTCAAACTGATTTTAGTTGCGCTATGTTTTTGATGTTTTGAGCCCATTGATCAGCTAACGTCACATGTGTATGAAATTGTCATTTCTGACTTTGTCAGGTAGTGTCAAATTTCACGAATGAAAAGAGTAGGGCTTATCTTCCATAATAATAACAAATTGTTGTCTTGCTTCTGCCACGTAAATTGGTTAGGAGTGTTGGTTATTGCATGTTTTTATTTCGTTTTTAGGAAACAAGCATTCCAGTCAATCATCAACCCTGATTGGAACTTCAGCAAGTTGGGCATCGGTGGTCTTGATAAGGAGTTTTCTGCCATCTTCCGTCGAGCGTTTGCATCGCGGGTGTTTCCCCCTGAGATCGTGGACCAGCTCGGTAAATGTTTGCTACAGTAAGCAAAATGGGCTAGAACTGTTACCAAAGTTGGTTGTCATTGCTATTAAAAAGAGTTGAATTTTGAATGCAATCACTTTGTATATATATGGTTTGTAGCTAAATCTACTGATATCCAAGTTTGGTCCATGTGTGTTGTTTTCATCTTAATGACGCTACTCCCCACTGTATATTTGTTTCTATTGTGATTGCCTGTATTCTGTAGGGATGAAGCACTGTCGAGGAATCCTCCTCTTTGGACCCCCTGGAACAGGGAAGACACTGCTTGCTAGGTATGGAGTCAGTTTTAAGTCATTCCATACTCTCTTACGTGTTGAATAAGATTGATATGGCAAAATATTTAGGCACTATTTTCGACTTTTGAATAAAATGACAATAAATGTTTGGGCTTGACAAGTTATGACTTATTCTAGTGATCCAACGCAATTTCTTTGTTTATTAATATTTTTACCAATTGTAATTGTACTTTATATTTTGATGAATAAATTATTATAATTAACTAATACATATCATGTTTTCAGTTTTAAATCTACAAGAATTTTGGGCATATTTTTGAAGTGTTGCATCATATTCTGAGGCATGACAATCGGAATTTGTCATATTTTTTCAAACTGCTGAAAATTTAAATAGACATTTTCACACCAGGTCAAATATGTTTCAGCTCGTATTGTGTGAAGTGATGGGCCATCCCAAACTGTAGGGTAAATGTTTGTATATGTGTTGTAAAAAAAACAAGTTAAGCCGAAACAGACGAGGAATCAATGAAAGTGTGCTGGACACGTGGAATGAATGAAAGGGGACTGGCTAATGAAGATAGTGAATACATTCAGAGTGGAAGAGGATGACGACGACTGAGATGGGAAGACTGAGTGAAGATAGGTTTGGAGGGATTGTAGGGAAGTGAAGCAGTATGGGATTGGGGGTGACAGGAAACATAAATCAAGAGCCTGAATTGAGAACGTCAAGAACAAAGAGGAGAACAACAAGATGGCATAACATAGTGATGACATACTAGTATCATCACTTGGGAACATGATGCATTGAACTGTAACATCATCGCACCTTCCTTCTTGCAGACAGATTGGCAAGATGCTGAACGCGAGAGAGCCAAAGATAGTGAACGGGCCTCAGATCCTGGACAAGTATGTCGGAGAGTCCGAGGCTAATGTGCGCAAGTTGTTTGAGGATGCCGAGAAAGAAGAGAAAGCCGTGAGTGGTGATACTCCTGTAGGGAGCCATGAGTGGTGATACTCCTGTAGGGAGCCATGAGTGGTGATACTCCTTTAGGGAGCCGTGAGTGGTGATACTCCTGTAGGGAGCCGTGAGTGGTGATACACCTGTAGGGAGCCGTGAGTGGTGATACTCCTGTAGGGAGCCGTGAGTGGTGATACTCCTGTAGGGAGCCGTGAATGGTGATACTCTTGTAGGGAGCCGTGAGTGGTGATACTCCTTTAGGGAGCCGTGAGTGGTGATACTCCTGTAGGGAGCCGTGAGTGGTGATACTCCTGTAGGGAGCCGTGAGTGGTGATACTCCTTTAGGGAGCCGTGAGTGGTGATACTCCTGTAGGGAGCCGTGAGTGGTGATACTCCTGTAGGGAGCCGTGAATGGTGATACTCTTGTAGGGAGCCGTGAGTGGTGATACTCCTTTAGGGAGCCGTGAGTGGTGGTACTCCTGTAGGGAGCCGTGAGTGGTGATACTCCTGTAGGGAGCCGTGAGTGGTGATACTCCTGTAGGGAGCCGTGAATGGTGATACTCATGTAGGGAGCCGTGAGTGATGATACTCCTTTAAGGAGCCGTGAGTGGTGATACTCCTGTAGGGAGCCGTGAGTGGTGATACTCCTGTAGGGAGCCGTGAGTGGTGATACTCCTTTAAGGACCCGTGAGTGGTGGTAATCCTGTAGGGAGCCGAGAGTGGTGATACTCCTTTAGGGAGCCATGAGTGGTGATACTCCTGTAGGGAGCCGTGCGTGGTGATACTTCTGTAACGATGGAGCCGTGAGTGGTGATACTCCTGTAGGGAGCCATGAGTGGTGATACTCCTGTAACGAGGGAGCCATGTTTGTATGACTAAATTAGTAATGTCTATAATAGCCACTCTTTCGTCACTTATTTAGACATGTTTGCTTGTTCACAAGTTCTTCAGTAGGGCATGTTTCTCTGATTATAAATTAAATGCATTACAAACCACAGGAAGGTTATACTTATGGTGTTAGGCTCTAATAATATTTTAATAACTCATACCTTTAAGGCCATGTCCTGGGATAAAATATGCTGTGTTCCATAATAACAAATTATATATGCACGTTCAAATGATGCTATTGGAAATATGTTTATGAATCGTACAAGATAAAAAGAACCTCTAAATTTGCTGTCTTACGGAAACTGCCGAGTGACAGTGGTGTGAGACTGTGTGACGTCACTTGTGGAACACAGCAGCCAGCCTGGACCGCCCTGACTGATTGACAGCCACCCGCGTGCAACCCGCCTCGTGTAAACAACTCATAAAATGGCGGCCAGTGGGTTGAGAACGGTGTCTCTTCTGTTACCTAGACTGATGTAAACGATGGTTAAATATATTTTGGAGCCAGTGATGATGACATTTAAGAGATTAATGTTGTTTCTGCTGATGTTAGATTGCCAGGTGTTGGTGCGGTGCAACGTATACAGGCCGAGGCATGAACTTGTCGAGAGAGAGTCTGGCAACTGACGGCTGGCTGTTGAGTTTGTTGTGGTGAAATGGCCAAAGAAGCGTCTTTTGAGTCATTTTAAGGACTGTTGATTTATTTACATCTAACTGTATTTTGACACCCATCTTCTACCTCATAAGGTATATCCATCGGCAGATCTGAGCCACAAGTGATGTTATTCGCTGTAGGCATAGCATGGATGTCGTCCTTTACATACAAAATGTCTCATTTTCTGCCGACAAATTGGGTCTTTGGGGAAGATGTGCACCGAATTTCCAATCACAACCCAAATTGCCACTGTTTCCCACAATACATATCTTCATCAATTGTACATGTTAATGATAAAAACAGCTGAAATATAATTATTATGAAATTATATTTAGCCGTGTAGTCCGTGTGACCATGTAGGCGGTTCCACGAGTGCCTTCGGACATTTCTGGAAAACAGACATTTCCAGGTTTGCACTATGACCGGGCACTGTTTAAGACAAATTTTTTCAATGTTTTGGCAAACATGTGGCTTCGGATTTGTGATAACATTGAACAACACACATGCACAAGTATTTTTATATAGTTCTCTGGAAAAAAACATTTGGACAGGATATGGCCTTTAAAAATGACTAACCTTATTTTGACATAATTTGTGTGTGTTGGTAAACAGAAAATCATAGAAATGCTAATGGGATGGTTTTGTGGGAAATCGCATGAACATCCGAATACATATACACTGTATGTCTATTTTATTTATTCTATCAACTAATATATCAAGTTGTGCAATCAATTAAGTAGTTTGGCTGAATAAATAGTAATACTATTACTATAAAATTAATAGTAATACATAACAATGAATTTCTAATATTATCTTACTTTTTATTTATAAAGAAATATTTTAAAATCCTATTGTTTGTGCATGCTCATGTTACTACAGCCAATTTCTTACACTGTTACATAGATGGGACCCAACAGTGGGCTACACATCATCATCTTTGATGAGATTGACGCCATCTGTAAGGCGCGAGGCTCTGTTGCTGGTAGTACGGCCGTCCACGACACCGTTGTCAACCAATTGCTCTCCAAGATCGACGGAGTCGACCAACTCAACAACATTCTTGTCATTGGTGCGTCTCATTCTGTCTACTTTACTCTTACAATCACACCACTGCATGTGCATTTTGACCATAGATGTATATCTGAGCTGAAACTTTGGTAGTTAGCAGGGCCTTCAACTTTCTAAAGTTGACACCAGTGGTCCACATATGAACATAACATTTAAACAACAGTGTCATCCCAAATGAGTCCCGTGTCTCTAGGGAGAATTGAGTGCCAGTAGCCCCCCAGTCAGTATGCTGTTGGTTTAACACACCCCCTCTTTCTAGATAATTCAAATTGTAAGTGGAGTTAATAATTTGAAGTCCCACATAACTTTCACACATGAATTGTGTGGTGTTGAAAGCTCACTGTCCTAAGATTTAAGGTAAATCCTCTACATCAAGTTTTTTGATGTGAACAAAACTGAATTTAACTCACACATGAAATGTGAACAAAACTGAATATAATTCACACATGAAAGCTAATTGCCCTGATCCAGGTATAAGCTTTTGTTGAAAATCAATTGCCCCCACTTTTAACTTAACAAACTATTGATTTGTGATGTTCTATGCCTGCTAGTTCACACATTTCTAGCGAATAAGAAAAGGATATGTTGAGCTGCTCTGCTTTTGCTGTCCTGAGTTTCATGTTGAATGTTATAATTGAGTTTGGAATGACGCATGAAACATGGCTGCTAGCATTGAGTTCATCGAAGGTGCTAGGGGACACCCTGTTGCTGTTTGAACAGTTATACCTATCACAAATCAAAAGCGTTGACAAATGGCATGAAGTTCACGTGTAGTAAGAAGAAAAGTGTGAAGTGTCAGGCATTTCTGATGGTCAGCGCTGATGGAACTGTGGTGGAAGCTGAAGATAGCCACAATCACCCACCCAACCCTGGTGACGTACAAGCAAGGCAATTGAGGGGAAACATGAGGAAGCGAGCCAGGCATGAAATGACTTCAGTTCAGGCGATTTACGACCAGGAAAACGTGAAACTGCTTCAACAAAGTTCTACTGCGACAGCATCACCAGCTGAGACAGCATATGCCCTGCCTCGGTGCCAGCATGTCAAGTCACCCATATACTGTGAACGGAGGCAACGCTTCCCCCCAATGCCATCTACAAGGGGCGACATTGATCTGGACAGCCAGTGGACAACTACTGTGCAGGGAGATGCAGGGAAATCGGTTCCTGCTCGGGGAGATTGGTAATGGAGTCGACAAGATAATAGTGTTCACATCCAAACTGCGCTCTGCATGCACTAGCAACTGCTGATACATGTCACATGGATGGCAAGTTTGCAACAGCGCCAAGTTTGCCTCGTGAAGGAAAAGTCGGCTCCATTCGGATTCACCATCAGTCCCCAATGTGTCATGCAGGACTTCGAAAACGGTCTGATGAATGCCAGGTTACGCATGTTTCCCGGAGCAATTTTCAAGAGATGCTACTTCCAATAAACTCAGTGTTTGTGGAGGAGACTTCAAAGTATGAGGTTATCTGGCAGCTACAGAGAGGATGCTGACAACAGGAATTGGTTTCGTATGTTACTAACAATGCCATTCATCCCAGTGCCACACGTGAAAGATACATTTGAATTTGTCAAGAGGATAGCACTGGGTGTACCCCGTGTACGAGACTTCAATGATTACTTCAACAGCACCTGCATGAATGGACAGTATCCAATCAAAATGTAGGATTTCTTTAAATATGACGGCCCTCGCACCAGCAATCATGTTGAAGGGTATCACACGTGACTCATGAGGAAGGCAGGCAAGATACACCCAGTATCTTTGATGTGGTTGAGTTGTTCAGCCAAGAAGAGGCCTCATCACTCGTCTCCACCCTCCAGCAGGTCAGCCTGCTCCCAAGCACAACCTCAACGATCGTTTGGACGAACTTGGACTAGAAGACATGCAGTGTGACAGGTGAATTGAGTCGTATCTCAGAGCCATTGGACACATGATGGACAATTTCACTTAATTTCACTGACTAGTCATGCATGCATGTGATATCATGTGTGCAAACAAACAACTGATTATCAACTTTGATCACAGTGTAAAGTTTTCTCACAACAACATTTTAATCAATGCTATGAACACAGTAATGTGTTTATTTTATATTACCATTCAATGTCTATTTATCTTAGTTGTTGGTTAACTATACCTGTGTATGACAACTAAAAGAGGGTTTTTATGGTTTCCCTTCAATTAAAAAATCCGACATTCCTTGAATGTGCAATATATGACTGTTTTCTTATTTCAAATCAGGTACCTAAAATTTAGGTGGGGTAGAACACTGAATGGAACAGCCAGGTAGTGTTGGCAAAATGATAAGTAGTACCACTAGCCCCCTGTTAGTGCCAGTAGCCCCGGGGGCTAGTGGGACGCGGGACTAGGAGTATTAAACCTAAACATCGTTTGTTAATTGTAATCCTTGAATGGATAGAAGATCCGGTTTTTCGGTTGTTGATACTGTACATAGTTACCTCTCAAGAAACTACAGATCACCAAAAACAAATGTCTTGAGAGGTAGCTACATACAGTATTAACTATAATGTCTGAATTTTTAGAGTATAGCATTTGGCTTTTTAACTGCAATAGAAAGAATAGATAGTCAGAAAAATCAGCCAGTTTGCAAGTATCTGGTCGAATTAAAGTATTCGGAACGAAAATTATTCATTGATTGTGATGTGCCAGGACCACTGTTGCAAATGGTCACACTCTTGTTGGACAGGAATGACCAACAGGAAGGACATGATTGACGAAGCCCTGCTCCGACCGGGTCGTCTCGAGGTTCAGATGGAGATAGGTAACCTGCTTTAGCTTGTTTCTCGTGTAAATTCACAAAAAGTACTCCCTTTATAAAGTGTGGAGGTTAGTGCATAGGTCATTTGCCCAGTGGTCAATTGCCCAGCTCCAAAGAGTGAAAAGGGACATTGGCCCAGTTGTGAAAAAAGTAACAGTAAAAGTTGCAACCCTATCTATTGTTTATTTGGTAACTGAGGATTTACAAACAAACAATTCCAAATTGATATGTTGACATAATGTTCAGATAATTAATAAAAGTGTATATAACAAGAATAATAAGCAACTAGTACAGTACAGAAACTCCTGCAGTTGTATGCCCTTCAGCAACGTCTCAGCATAAAACATTTTTGTTTGTCCTATTTATTAAGTTGGAATAAACAATAGATAGCTTGCAACTTTCAATGGATTTTTATTTTCACAACTGGGCAAATTATCCATTTCACATTTGGAAGCTGGTTTCTTACATCCTTCTTAACACAGTCATTCCATCTTAATTGCGGTCTGTTCCCTTTTTATTTTTCCTTGCAGGAAAAGGGGTTGTCCACTAACATTTGTACCAAGTGACCTGCCCACAAATCCAGTTTCTTACATTTTTTCCAGTTAAACTGACCTGTATCCTGATCTCTTCCCGCAGATAATTCATTAAGTATTACTATAGGGCCGTATTTTTTTCCAATAGATTAAAGGTAACCATAATGATTACAAAAAAAATATTCAGTACCTGTCCACACTTCAATTTTATTATTGTAGCAGTATGGCTACCAATACATCCAAACGTTTTTAGAAATATGACCATGTATTATCCTAGACATAAGTATGTTCAAAGATGAACATCCTGCAGTATGGATGAGTATTGTCAGGAAATGACCTGTTGACCTTTCAGGTTTACCCGATGAACATGGGCGTGTACAGATCCTGAATATTCACACTGCTAAGATACGGGAAAATAAGAAACTGGCTCACGACGTTAACATAGATGAGCTGGCTGCGGAGACGAAGAACTTCAGTGGTGCCGAGATTGAAGGCTTAATCAGGGCGGCCACATCAACAGCGATGAATAGGTTAATTAAGGTTAGTAAACTAATTAATGGTAATAATAATTAATAATATATTAATTTATATAGTGCCCTTTTCAACCTAACCTGCTCACAAGCGCATTACAGGTTCATTAAAACAAGTCAAATATGTTAAAAAAAACTTGAATACTCAAAACTAGTGTATTTATAAAAATATGCAAAGTTAACACTAGATGTAAAGATATGTAAATTACAAAGTATCTCTAAAATAAACACATGCAAAAACTCTATAAAGTATGCAATAAAAATGTTATATGTAATTAACTGTTGTGCAATGCTTTGAGGATCTTAACAGAAATTGCGTTTGCTAAAAAAAATTATATTACTATTTCAGTACTGAGAATAGATTGAGTTTCTCTTAAACTAGCAGTGTTGATAGTATTACATACACACAAACACTGGTGCACGGACAGTACAGACGCATGCACAAACATGCACTCACGCATGCACACACATGAGAGAGCTGGTTAAGAAGTTGTCAGTGGTGCCCCAACGATCCTTACGGGTTATAGGAAAGTGAAGAATGAAAGTAACAAAATAAAAAGTAGCGTTACCTTAGATAAAACTACTTCATTACAAGTAAAAGTAGTTAGTACAACATGTACTTTGTTACTGTTAGTTACTAGGAAAACTACTCAAGTTGAGTAACAAAGTAGTTTTACTTTGTTACATGACACCCCTGTATATGCACATGTATGATGTAACTGTTGCAGGCCAAAGACAAGGTGGAGATAGACCCTGATGCTGTAGAGAAGCTGTTGGTGACCAAGGCTGACTTCATGAGTGCCCTGGCAACAGACTGCAAGCCAGTGAGTGTCCCTCACACGAGTCTCCTCAGTGTTGTCTTCAGCCAGTGTTCCATTGCCTCTTCTTGTTAATCTCTGCATTGTGTTCCTGCTGTCCCTGTCAGAAGCAGTATCACATAAGCCAATATCTATATCATTTTACGTGTATCTGATCCGAGGAATCGAGGTTGATGTGCCTCTTTCAATGTTTGTTCACTTTCTTGGACCATTGGCCTCTGATCTACCAACTAGCAGTGCATTTCAAAAAACACAAGGAAAATTATTTAGTTAACTTTTCAGTGGACAAATTGATACATCAGTGGCACCACTGGAACAATGTTAAAATGATCAGCAGCATGCAGTGTCATAACTGGCAACAGGAGAAATTAATTGGTCATGGGAATAAGTTTGCGTTTAAACTATAATGGTGAAAATCATAACTTATACATTCAGGCAAATTTATATATTGAGTTTACGTATCGTGATATATTTCAAATAGAAAAATACTAATAATTTAATAAACAAATGTTTGAAAGAGCCGTGCAGCAAGACTGGTGCTTGCAGGCGTTTGGAGTGAGTACTGATGAACTGAGCACGTACATCTACAACGGCATCACAAACTGGGGCGAACCGGTCACCCACGTCCTTGAGAACGGCGAACTACTGGTGAACCAGACAAGGACGAGCGATCGCACCCCGCTCATCACGGTGCTCCTCGAAGGTCCGTTCGTTTGTTCTCGTTATCATGTTGTCTTGTAGAATTGCGCCCCGCCACAGTGAACCGGGTGTTAGGTAGCTCGGGTCTGTTCTGGACGCGAGCCAGAAATAGTTGTCTAGGCCACGCGCCATCAATTTTGTGATTTTGGTGGAAATGCATAACTTATAATCTCATCTTTCAGTGTCCAGTTTATCCTCAAGTAATAGCTTTATCTCGACAAACAATCCAAAACTAATAAAATACCTGCATTTGTGAACCCATAGATTAAAACACAATAGACAGTATGTGTCAAAATCACCTAGTCTCTCAAAACTTTGCTTTTTAAAATTCGCTTCAATTTTAGCAATAAATCTAAAACTACTGAAGATATTTCAACAAGTGAGGTATCATTTTAAAGCTCATCATCTGTGTGATCCAAAATGTACAGAACTCAATTTCATTATTTTCAACATAATACACACTGCCATGGAAGGTAAGTATTTATTGGTACAGTTGAACCTGTCTTGAGCGACCATCCCTTCAGCCAAGCAAAAGTTGGTCGCCCATGGCAGGTCAGATAACATTGAAAAGACAAACCAAGAAAGTGGTCATTCAAGACAGGTGGTCATCTAAAATGGAGAAGTCAAAATCAGTTTATTTGACCTGTTTAAACATGGGTACACCAATAAATTGAATAGTAAGTAAGGTTGGGAGACTCCCATTAAGACATATGACGTCGCTGGCATGGGAGCAACCTCCCCATAAATGTAACCCACAACAACATATACTTGATATGATCAGATTAGTAACAGTGAACACGTAATATAGTAGTAATAGTAAACTCATATTTTTCTAACATCACATTTTTAAAATCATAATTGTTTACATAAGTTTGTGATGTATGTGGAGAAACCATGTGGACTGTGTCACTGTGTGTACTGTAACTCTAGGTCGGAATAAGGCATTGTCTCATACATTTGCTACGTCAAAAAACATGTTATTTTCAAACATGTGGTGTGGGCCTTGATATTTTGTGCAATCCAAAATGGCTGACAAAACCACATCCAATGGCCGCCATTATGGTTGTCTGTGTGGTACCCACAGCTGGTTCTGATATCTAAAATAGCATCGACGTGCATTAATATAATGTTTCACTGAATTGATTTCGAGATTGTACCGAATTGATTAGATCAATAATCTGTTGAGGCAGATTGCAGAATGTAATAATGATCAGTTCATTCAGCTGTGTCAATTAATACCCGGCTATGTAGGCAGGTGCATATGAAAGAATAGTCTTTGTGTGGTAATAACTGCAGCATGGCTGAGTTTGTGTTAATGATGTAATGAACATGAGTCGCCAAGAAGTGCAATGTACAATACTTTGAGCAGTCATTGACTGGATACTATACCATACATTTGACTGGATACTATGCCGTACATTTGACAGGATACTATGCCATACATTTGACTGGATACTATGCCATACATTTGACTGGATACTATACCATACATTTGACTGGATACTATGCCGTACATTTGACAGGATACTATGCCATACATTTGACTGGATACTATGCCATACATTTGACTGGATACTATGTCGTACATTTGACTGGATACTATGCCATACATTTGACTGGATACTATACCGTACATTTGACTGGATACTATGCCGTACATTTGACTGGATACTATGCCGTACATTTGACTGGATACTATGCCATACATTTGACTGGATACTATGTCGTACATTTGACTGGATACTATGCCGTACATTTGACAGGATACTATGCCATACATTTGACTGGATACTATGCCATACATTTGACTGGATACTATACCGTACATTTGACTGGATACTATGCCGTACATTTGACAGGATACTATGCCATACATTTGACTGGATACTATGTCGTACATTTGACAAGATACTATGCCATACATTTGACTGGATACTATGCCATACATTTTACCATATCCATCCGGCATTTATCATCTCAACCGAGTCTTTACAAATAACGATAAGGAACCAGGTGTCAAAAATTTAGACAAGTTCTACATCAATTCAGCACGTGTACAGCTAAACGATTGTTGCTACAGGGCCACCAAATAGTGGCAAGACAGCTCTGGCTGCTACAATTGCCAAGAACTCAGACTTCCCATTCCTGAAGATCTGTACTCCAGAAAACATGATCGGCTTCCACGAGACTGCAAAATGTCTCGCCATCAAGAAGGTATCGATGTTGTATCAAGTAATATCTCTTAGAAATGTATCCTACATTTTTTAGGTATTTCATTGATTATTTTACACAAGTTCTTATCGACATACAGTCAGTGGAAGAGCTTCATACCATTGAATGGATATCTATAATTCACTTGAGGAACTAATGTTGTCTTGTTATGGGCATATGACAAGCTCTCATTCATTCGCTTTATCTTTGCATCATGTTTGATTAAATTGTAAGCAAATGTTTTAAAGTAAAGGTGACATTCACTGACAGAGTTTTGTATCCATCACAGGTTATGCATACCGGTAGTTATATAGTTTTTATCCATCTGTCTACATATGTATAATTACGGAGTTGTTTTTGCATAAAAGGCCATGCAAGTACAGTTACAGAATTGTATCTATCAAAGTCTATTCATGTGGTTTTTAGAGTTGTGTATCCATCCATTGAAAAGTATTCATAGAATTGTTTGTCGATCGTCTATATATAGTTATTGAGTTTTATATCCATCAAATTTTATGCAGTCTTCTGTAGCATTGTTTATCAGATTTGGCTATGTTGCAGATATTTGATGATGCCTACAAGTCCTGTCAGAGCTGCATCGTCCTTGATGACATTGAGCGACTTCTCGGTAAGGTCACGTCTGCATATTTTTGGCCACAATTTTGTAGCATTATGATTTTATTTGAGAATCTGTTGGGACTTGGAAAACATGCAAAGTGCATGTCTGTAATACAAGAAAGCATAAGCTGGGTTTAAAATTTGTGTTCTGTGATGGAATATACTTCCAAGGGAAATAAGTTTTTGCATGATTTCGTATACCATTTTCTAATCATATGAATGATTTTTTTGTGCCTCCACAACGATTACACATTAGTTGTCTTAAAAAGTATACATGCTTAAATTACATCATTAAATCAGAATACCATAAAGGCTGTATGTTTTCAGACACCCAAAATTGACCAAATTTATTATTTTGTGTACCTTAAGTTTTCAGACACCTCCATAAAATAATTTTATTTTTGTTTGTATGTAATCGGATTCTGATACAGGAGTTAACTGTAATGAAGTTACAAAGGTCTGTTAATAGTAGGGTAATAAAACTGGGATGACATGACATCAAGATTCATTCGCATGCATATAAGTATTCGGACAGTGTATCTGAGAATTATTTTTGGGCACTGTATGTTTTTGGACAGCTGATAATTTAATTATTTTTAAATATCCGAATACATACACAGATACAATCATTACTGTCGTTTATTTTTCCATTAAAAAAATTAAATCATGTCTGTTGTATGTAGATTACGTTCCAATCGGCCCACGGTTCTCCAACCTGGTGCTACAGACACTGCTGGTGCTGCTGAAGAAGAACCCACCGCCTGTGAGTTGCCTTCTTTCTCCTCATGTATTGCCTCATTGACATTTCCTGCCCCGATACTGAGCTAGCACTAGGTGCATATGATGCCCACCCCAAAATAACTGCTTAATGTTGTATCATGTGATGATGCCATCTAGTGGATAGTTATGAAAACACCTTAGAAACGATGTTTGAAATCTTCATGTTTCGGGTCAAATAAGTGGGGAAACAGGATCTTTAAAAAACTGCTGAGGTCTAAATCCTTAATTAAGGCTTCAACAATACGCTAGTTAGAATTGGAAGCAGCTTCTTGCTCGTTGTTTGTTTGTGGTACAATCAAGGATGCCGTCAACTGTGGTTAGTAAACATGTTGTCCTGCACTTTCAGGGTCGGAAGCTGCTGATAGTTGGTACTTCGAGTCGGCGAGAGGTGCTGGAGGAGATGGGGATGCTGAGCTGCTTCAGTGCCGTCGTACACGTCTCCTGTCTTTCTACCCGGGAACACCTGACCAGTGCTCTCGACGACCTCTCCATCTTCAACCAGGAGGAACTCAACCGGATAGACAAGAGCATTGGGGAGCGCAGGTAGGACATCAAGGGCATTTGTAACAGTGGAACAGGTGCTGGGTAGATTAATTAGTAATATAAGACTAATTAGTTGTATTTGTTTCATTGAAGGTATGACAAATATGTAGGTTGTAGACAGATATACGCATGTCAAGTCTTTCCAGCTGGCATGACTGAGACAAGAAATGTTTGGTTGTTCAACGGATTGTGCACCAGGACATTTGTGGATGAGTTTTAAATTGTTGCATGGAAAAGGTATAGTTTTATGGTAAATTTACTTTTGTTTGAGTTATAGGTGTTTTAGAAAATGTACCGCAATTAAATTAGTATTTAGTGGCTTTAATACTTGTAATGTTTGCACATTGAGTCCATATGGAACAGGTTTATGTTAAAGCATACTATCTATAGAGTGTTAATTCTTCTTCTGCTCGTCTTCTTAGTTAACCCTGTTCATAACTGTGTTTCAGGCTGTGGATTGGCATCAAGAAGTTGATTGTGCTTGCTGAGACTGCTAGACAGGTTGGTGGTGAAATGATTCCTGTCAGTGTGTCAATGCTTCAATTAACTATACTGGTAATGCAGATGACGGAACAACTTCCTTCTGTAATCAATAACCTTTATGTAGCTGTTTTAAAAGTACTTTTCTAAAATTACAGAAAGTTTGTAACAAAATCATTATGGGATATCTACAAATCTGTAAGTAATAAATAACTATCATAATTGACCTAATGTGGATGGCATGGAGTAATTTGATGAGAATGCCAAAATACTTTTATACTTGTTACTTTTTAACGACTCATTATTTCTGGCTTGTTAAATTAACAGTATTGGCCAAAAGCAATTACATATAGACTCGACGTCTGGCAAAAACAATGCCAGATTCTCACCTCAATAACTCGACAATGGGCGGGAGTAGACTTGGGGTATGTATTTAATATAACAAAATAAAAGGAGGCCTCCAGATAGTCCTGTATTTTTTGTTTTTAGCTTTGAAATGCTGTCTTCAAGTGTTTACATTTTTATGCCAAAATACCCACTTTTTTTAAAATTAAAGTCCCATTGTTTTAACTACTCATAATTGTAGATTGATCTTTACAATTGTGTCTTCTGCCACCAGCAAAGCTTATGTTTCAAATCAGGCTTTGGGATGGCTGCATATTCCATATAATTAATCAAGAAATCATAATTTTTGGATTCGTTGTTATGAAAATCATGAATATAATATGTTAAGGCTGCATTGATGTGTGTAAAGACAGTTGGTGGTGGTCTGTTAACTTGCGTGCGTGTGGCTTGCAGACCGAGACAAACTTCCAGGTGTCTAAGTTCATTTCTCTGATGGAGGAAGAAGGTGGTCTGGAGATGCGAGAATTCTGTATGTCACCAGTTTACGTCGACCGTTGCATCTGTGTAGTTGTCATTTCATTTCCACTATGTTCTCAGCATGATTCATATCAGTTTTACATTGTTTATGTTCTTTTATTATCTTCATTGTTATGAAGAAAGTGTTTTGATGTATATTTCTAGAAGCTGCTTCACTGGACTGCTGGGGTTTAGATATTGTATGGGTTCTGAGTGTTCATCTAGTTTAGATTTGTATTGGTAGTTTTTATTTTATTATTTTTTCGGTTAGTTATTGTGATCTTTGATCCATACAGTGAGGTACAGGTTGAATAAAGTTGATATAACAGGTACTCATGATGGTCTGAGAATAATCTATTGAGGCTTGCATGCATTTAGAATAGCATCTCGCAGACATATACCCTATTTTATAGTTCTTAGTAAATTATTAGTAACATTTCATTAAGTTGAATATTATATTAGATTAATGTTGTTATCAAAATATCCAGTGGAATACCGGGTAATCGGATTTATTTTGACTGTGGATTTTGCCACTTATTTGAGCTCGAGTCTGGCATGAATTAGTCAAGTCTTTGTTGTAGTGTAGTATTAGATTCTGTTCATGTTATTGTAGTGAAAAATAGTAATGTTATGGTGGACAGGTTGCTAGGGTAAATCACTAAATGTTGGATTTCTTACTTGTAGTAATTCATAAATTGAGAAATGACAGGGAAAACAAATGTGGAAATACCACTATGGCAGTCAGGATGCTCATAAATTGCAATGTTTCTATTGGTCATAATTTTCCTTCCTCGTTTTCCTCTTGGTCGTCTGTCTGCCTGGGTAATGTTTTCCCTCATTATGTGTACTTGTGTACCTAAAACTCCCAACCAACATCTATTTTCCCTGTTGGTAAACTACCTTCCTCCCTCACACTCCCCCCCTCCCTCCCTCACACCCCCTCTCCCTCCCTCCCACCCCCCTCCCTCCCTCCCTCACACCCCCTCTCCCTCCCTCACATCCATGACTTTCTGTGATATATGGTTAAACGTATTTCTGCTTCTTCCTTTTAGAGTGAAGAAAGGTATCGAGCTGCAAAGTTCCTGTCATTACTAGAAGAGGAAGGCGGATTAGAGATGTAGTAACCTAGATACCTAGAAACAGTAACTGGCACATGAGTAATCTTACGTTTGGGGGTCCATTCAGTTTTGTCAAGTTTCATATTGCGCCATACGGTATGTTTGTTTCTGTGCTGGCTGAGCATTATATTCCATATTTATTTCATCAACAATTGTGTATACATTATAACATAAATGCACTGGTTAAAATAATAGTAAGTATTATGTCCTTTCATGTCTACATGAACTGTTCAGCCGAGATAGACTAGCTCCTTATTTCTGGGTTTTTTAATTAAACTAGTAATGTTGTATAAAAACAGTGTTGTAAAAATAAAATGTGTATATTTAGACAGTCTGTAGGTAACATAAATAGCAATATTGTTAGGAATTATTACAACTTTTGTGTCTCTTATTTGTATTGTCACCTTTCTATAATACAAACTAGTGTTTATTAGTTTGTGGAGTAGATGTTATTCCTTGGTCGTCTGAGAAACTGGTAGTAATAATAAGTAAGATGTGTCAAACACCCGAGTGGAAATGATGATGCTATAATAATTGCCAAATATATTGATTTTGTTGATGTTTTGTAAAAGGTGGTTCTGCTTTATGCAATGGTGTGTTTCAATGTATACATACTGTACTGACATAAGCAATAGCTGCAATAAATCACACATCTTACCTTTATATGAATTGACCAGCGCTCTGTATAAAACTTGACTAGTTCACTGGGGAATATGAATTGATCAGCATTCCAGGGCAAAAGCCTTGGCTAGTTCACTGGGGCATATATAACTTGGCCAGCACATTAAGACAAAGTTTGGCCGACACACGGGGGGCATGTGAATTTATGCATTTGGTGTATATTGTCTTATCAGCACAGGCTCTTCTTGGAGAAGATGCCTCTTTGTTCTACAGTTGTTTCAATAGGTGTATATATAGTGATGTATGTAACGTTATGTGTAAATAAACATTACGTACAATACATAATATGTAGTTCGAGTCTAAATGCCACATGCTACCTGTCATAGCACACCCAGTATTTAGGTGCAAAACTGTGAAATAGTAATTTGTACCTATTAGGATTCCACAGGTTATAAGTTTTCAAATTATATGTCACTTGTTGGAATATCATTAGTAGTTTTATTTATTGCTAAAAATGAAGCTAAGTTTTGAAAGGGACATTTCGAGAAAAATAAGCTTGACAAATTGGGTTGTGTGAAAACCAATGCCAATAGCAACTGTGCCTTTAGTTAGTATTTGATTAATTATGGATTATTTGTTGAGGAAAATGAACCGGACGTTGAAAGATAAGTTTATAAAGTAGACATGCATTTCTCCTTAATTCACAAAATAGATGGGTCATGACACAGACAGCTATATTTGGTTCTTGTGCAGAATAGGCCTGTACAACTTACTACCAGGTTCGCTGCGGCAGGTCACGTTTCTATGAAAACTGCTGTGTATTTAAGTATGTGACAGTGTTGCATAACCCTGAAAACTGCTGAATATTCTTAGAGGCCATGCACTGGCGTGTACATAATCCAGTACAGTGGACACTCACTACATGGATTCCTGATATCTCGAACATCTGCTTAACAGGAAAACAATTTTGAAATTCCTATTCAAGCCTGCATGGTTTTATGTTTATAAGGAACCGTTTGATTAGGTCCAACGTGCTGCTTATAGCAAGTGTCATCTGCAGTATTATTAGCGCTATATTAGCATGATTTGTCATGTATATACTGTAAACAAAACAAGGAATGATCGTGGCTGGTGTTTTACTTGCCGGTAGAACACTGCATCAGTGAATACTCTCCCTCTAAACTGGAGTCAGCCTAACGGATGAACTGATATGATGTATATTTACGGCAATAGCAATAATAAAAAATTATTTGAATTTACAAATACCTGGGGCCAGTTTCATGAGCAGCTAAGAATGTTTACTTAACACCAAGATGATTGTCTTAGTAAATGAAGGATTTTTGCATAACGCTAAGTAATTACATTACTTTGAGTAGGCTTTATGAAATGTGTTAACTTTTTTGGTTAGAAACTATAAATAAATGCTCTTTTGCATAAATCAAACTGTTCTCATACGGAGAGTTTTGTTAGTTGGAATGTAAAATTAGCATTACGCAAACATGCCAATGTCTGATTCAAATAACCTAAGAAAGAACTGAAATTCCACTGACACAAGATTGTTTTACAAACCAATTTAATATGCAAAAATAGAACAATACAACAGCAGTGCAACTACAGTCCCCAACTTTGTTGTTGTTTTGACAAAAATGCTCTGCAAATGAAGAGCATTTTATACAGTGAACATGATCAAAATACTGTAGTAGACATATCTATCACAGAATGATACACTGATCAGTAAGTAAATTAACAGTAAAAAATAATACTTTACCCCACCCCCCTTCTTTGTCAAAGCAGGTCATTCTGCAGCATAGATTATTCTTACATTAGCACAATTATGATGCATGTGGGAACAACAATTCATACAATGCAATCCTACCTACCTACGTTAATCTTCATCTGCACATTATCACATACGTTTATCCTCAGTATAATATTGCCTACAGATAATATTCAATAACATTTCTCACCTGGCTTTACCTCAAACCTGGCTACTGAACGAAATCACCCTGTGAGCATTGATGGCAACAACGGAATGATAAAGTAAATATAACATAACTTCTGACATTATTCATAACATACTGGTCTCATGTGTGTTACATCATTTGAACGTAATTGGTAAACTTCTGTTATACACAAACGAAACAATAGCAGCCCAATGTGCTTGGTACATCACTATCTCCATCAGATCGTTACCGTTGAGTTTCGAGCGTTTGAGGTTTCCAAACTGGAGCATTTGATTTGGGTAATGTAGGCTTTCCACGGATGATATCAGCTGCCTTTTCAGCCAGCATAATGGTAGCTGCATTCAGATTTCCGCTGGCGAGGCTCGGCATGATTGCAGAGTCGACCACACGCAAGCCCTCCAGTCCTATCACATGACACTTGGGGTCTACTACAGCCATCTTGTCAGACGTCTGTCCCATCTTACAAGTGCATGATGGGTGATACGCAGAGTCGCCTCTGGCACGTACGAATGCATCAATGTCTCTGTCAGACTGTTCACCAGGGCCGGGCGCCATCTCGCGGCCACGGTACGGATCAAACGCCCGCTGCGCAAAAATCTCTCGTGTCAGTCGAATGCAGCTCCTGAAGTCGGCTCGATCCTCCTCTGTGGCTAGGTAGTTTGCATCGAGAAGTGGATGATCTCTGGGGTCTCGTGTTGCCAGTGTAAGTGTTCCCCTACTGGTTGGCCTCATTGTTCCAACATGAACCTGGAAAGCGTGGCGGTCTCCCATCTTCTGTCCATGTTCGAGGATGACTGACGGCAGGAAGTGGAACTGGATATCCGGGTGTGGGACTCCTGGACGACTCCGGATGAAGCCTCCGGATTCTAGATGTGTCGTCGCCGCAATCCCGGTCTGTCGCAGGAACCACTCGATGCCTGTACGGATCATCGTCACCGGGAACTTCCATTGGTGGGTGTAGAGAGTCAGTGGTTGTGTACACTCCTGTTGGACGTACACCTCGAGGTGATCCTGAAGGTTCTGTCCAACTCCAGGCAGGTGGTGCACCAATGGGATGTCCAACTTTGCGAGGTCATCCGCATTACCGACACCTGACAGCAGTAGAATCTGTGGCGAGTTGATGGATCCACCACAGAGAATCACCTCACGTTGAGCATACACCTTCACCAGCTCACCATGCTGCATGTACTCCACACCGACGGCCCGTTTGCCCTCGAACAAGATCTTCGTGGTTAAGGCGTTGCTTTGCATACTGAAGTTCTTGCGGTAAAACGCAGAACGTAAATAGCATGTTGACGTGCTGCTGCGGATTCCTTTCTGAATTGTCATGTCAAAGTAGCCAAATCCCTCTTGTTGATAACCGTTGACATCGTCGGTGTAAGCGTATCCCGCTTGGATTCCAGCTTTGATGAACACTTCATGTAAAGGGTTTCCGCTGGTTCCTTGAGACACGTACTGCAGTCCAGAACCTCCACGGTATTCATCTTCCCCCAGTTCATGCGTCGTTGACTTCTTGAAGTATGGCAGACAGTCGGCAAACGACCACCCAGTCGCCCCCTCCGATTCCCACCGGTCAAAATCATAAGCGTGTCCTCGGATGTACACCATTGCATTATGGGAAGAACTACCACCCCACACCTTGCCTCGAGGCCAGTACATCTGCCGGTTGTTCATGTGTTTCTGCGGTGTGGTGTAGAAGCACCAGTTGTACGCCGGGTCAGTGAGTGTGTACATGAGAGCAGCGGGCATGTGGAACTTCCAAGACTTGTCCTCGGGCCCAGCTTCCACCAGCAGCACCTGTGAGTTCTGATCCTCCGACAGCCGATTGGCAATGACGCAGCCAGCGGACCCTGCCCCGACAACCACATAGTCATAGATCTCCTCCGACCTTGAGACAGTTACCAAATGACGCTTTTGATGACGCTGCCATGGTACAGTGACACGCCGGTTGTTGACGTGTCTTTGATTATTGGACCTGCAGAAAGAACAGGAAAGGAGAACGTGTATGTGGACAGCTGGCAGAACCAGAACGAATTTGCCGAATACTAAAATTTGCTGCAATTTTCAGCAAATGTTCAAAATATCACTGGAACCTCATCTTGTAATCTTCCCGTGCTTGTTAAATATGTACACGGAAAACTGATAACAATATATATGCAAATAATGTTAGTATTGTTTTAACTCTGAATATGCCATTTTATATTTATGTAATAATTATAATTGCAACATATGAGATGACACTAAATGTGCTGTGTGTTCTAAGATGACCACGGTAACAAACTTTAAACAATTATGTTACAAATGCCACAGATAGCTGTATGTTTTGCATTTATGCAATGCTATTTATGGCCATGTGTTACATGATGATAGTGACATATTTTGTAATATGTAATTATATCAACACACCTGTACTGTTAATTACAAGCATGTACCTGATAATAAAATGTATACGATTTTTAAACTCTGATAATTTTAGAGCAGATTTAGAGCAACATGATGGAGAGTTACTTGCCTAATTGTTGAGCACTGTTTCGTCAGCGTCAGTAGCGCATGACAGGGCTTCATTGCCTTCAATCTCTGCATGGCTGACTGAGTCTGTTGAGCAGTCGAGATACAAGATGTAATCTTCTGAAATAAACAGTAACGACATCATCAACCTTCACTGAGACAGAAATAAAACAGCTTGTCCACAACTGTCTACATCACAACAATGGGACTTTCTTTTAGTCATTTCTCATTCTATTCAATGGACAAAGGGCTTCTGTCACAGTTTTATTTACAACTATTCAAATTTGATTGATTGGTTTATTCAATATAAAATGTAAGCTTGTACATACATCAAATATAAATACAAGGTACATTAAATATAAAGGATGACACAAGAAAGTGCAGCACTTGTCTCCATTGTGGTCCTTGGACAGACACAGACAAATACATGACACAGATATTAGTAGAATATGACAAAATAACAGACTAAAACAATAACAATAAATAAATTTTAGTTACTGTTCAGATGTCAAAAGACATTGATAATTATAATATTAAGAAGGGAGGGACATAACCTCCTGTTAGAAGCAATATTAAGTCATTTGAAAAACCAACTCATGTACTACAAATACACAATACCAGTTTTTAAATTAAACACTTTATAAAAGATGCATCATCAATAAAACAAATTATAAATTAAAAATAAAATACAGGTACCTCAAATATAAGATTGAATTAAAAGTAAACAAATGAGCTGGCTTCCTGATCATTAAGATAATTGAACAAAAACTGTTTCACTAAATATTTAAATTGGTTCTTGTTCTGAGCACCTTGTATGTTATATGGCAATTCATTCCATGCCTTTATACCTGTATAGTAAAAAGAAGTTTGACCGAAAGTTTTAACATACGGCACATGAAGAGACAGAGTACTAGATCTTGTACTGTATTTATACCGTGCTGCTTGTGTGTTACGTTGACGAATCGGACAAAAGAATAAATCTTTTTAGTTTGGGAACTTAGGGTGTTATAAGTTGCGCATACATAACTAATTTACAATGCAAAGTGACGGGTGGAATGCTTTCTCTTTGTGTACTATGACACACAACACTTAATACTTCCCTAAAATAAATTATAAATGTATGTGATTACTACTATTAATATTCTGATGCAGTATAACTATAACATTTTTATGCAAAATGTCTGTATTGTTATCTAAGATGATTGGTGACTGACTCAAAATAAATGCAAAACGTAGTATACAGCAGCATACACAGTGGACAAAAAAGTGACAGGCTGCAACGGTTCAGACCATCTAGGATATTTGGCACTTTTCACAAAACCAAGAAAAAGCCAAATACATTCACAGACATGAAAGTATCAAGTTTTTCTTCATTTTTAGAAACACAAATTTATACTAGCAGTTTGAATAATGCAATTTGGTATTACTTTCTTGAAAAAAGGTGTTTTTGATGCATGTTTTGGATTGCATGATTTGTCATTTGAAACCTAAATATCTAAGTTTGATGTCGTCTATCTCAAAACTATAATTATTCGGGCGGATCAATCAACCACCCATAACACAGAACAAACTTAATTGTCACATGTCACATATACAGACTGGTTATCATGTTCTGCTCTGTCCCTTCCGTCCAGACTAGGAAATTGTAATATCTATACTGCTGTTTTTTTTAATAAATCTTTGGACCCTTTTATAAATAATTCTAACTGATAATGAACTAATAATGTATCATTTACAGGAGACCAACATACAAGCTTAGTAAAGACTAAGTCTAAAGTAAAGGCAGGACAAACATGTCGGACTGGTTGAGGTGCTTATTTTAGCTATTAAACGAAGCGGAACGACTAAGAAGGATCCCCACTCATGCTTGCCTCATTGCTCATGGCAGGCCAAACATGAGTGTCGATCCTTCATCACTATCATACATTCACTCACAGGGTCTGTACACAATGACAGACACCAAATTCAAGGCTAATGAAAGGAAAATGCAAGGTTATTTACCCAAGAATAAACTGGCTACTGCAGCAAACGCCTAACAGTATTTTTTATAACTGGCGGCTAGACACTGTCACAGACCTAATCCCTTTTCCTACAACATCTGTCACATGCAGAGTCTGTGTCTTGCATGGATCAGAGGTTTTTTTTTATTTCAAAAACTGTTCAGTAACTTGTTCTCAAATTTTGCATAGACGTCTCTTAGGGTAGTGTCACTGTACACAAGAAATTTGTATTTGATTGAATCATTCTAAGGGCACCTCCGGGCCTCCCAAACAGCTAAATGTTCACATTTTGTCTGTTTCTGCCTGGACTAGGTTGGCAGAGTGCCAATTGATTGTGTATTACACCCATTCCACCCCACCCCCCACCCCACTGTGGAGCCTAGTTTCTCTGCCTGCTATTGTTTGGTGGAAACTGTGACTAATCTGTAATTGGTCACTGGCAGAGGCTTGTGTCAACAGACGGCATTAACCCACTAGACCCCTGTTAAACAGGACAGTTACATGTAGGTTTTAAGCTGTATCTTCCCATTGTCAAACAGTGGGCTGTAATTAATGTGTAATGGGAATCCCTACTGCACTGGTAGAACATGAGGAACTTTAAAACAGCAGTAGACATAATTATCAGTGCAATAAAAAGATATGAACTAGGATTTAAATAAAATAACTTAGGTATAAAATAATATATAAAGTAAAATAACATAGGTACACTCGAAAAGGTTAAAGCACATTTAGCCAAAAAGTATAAGGAAAATTATTCAGATGTTTTACTATACATGTTGCAGCTATTACCTCACTCCAGTTATATCAGTATTATGTTGTTACTACTGTTTTTAACTCTCATTACAACTGTTTTAAGTCAAAATGTATGCTATGCATCTGTACCTTGTTAACAAATAAAGTGGTGGTAGGGGCAAAATGAGAACAGATAATGCATGTGCATTTTCTTAAACAATGTTTTACTGTGCTACATGCGAGATTGCAGCTCACCAACTCTCCTGCAAGGTTTCTACAACCACTGGAAATCAGCCTAAATAGCAGAGTATCGGGATAAAATCTGACAGTATTTTTTAATAACACATTATCTAATATATACAATATTCACAAAATGGTCTACTCGAATACTTTATTTCCAGGTGTATCTTCACTGGCAAGCATATAGTCTAGAGAGCTACTAAACATGTCAACATTTTACTTCCATCATAACGCTTAATGATCTGTAACTAGGATACACCAAAAAACATTTAATTAATAATTACAAACTCACAATATAGTCAAAGGACTTCAGGGCCTCTTGACCCATTTTTTCCTGTGACTCCCACCCACAGATGCATCTGTAGTGTGAAACACCCAATAGATGCATGCCCTGCTAAAACTATGTATGCAACTATTGTTCAATATAAGCAGATAGCTGATGGGGGGCAGAAGTGTTTCCCAGCTGAATCACCTCCCCAGCCAGAGGGGTGGGGGTACTGATGAACAAAGGCTACCAGGGTCAGTGGGCAACTGTAGTCAACAGAAGTGCCATGGATTATGCAAAATAAGCAGATAAGGCAACCTGGGTCTCAGGCTGAGATCAACAGGGAATGCACTGGCTACTAGTGAACAAAGGCCAGAGGCAGAGCCCAATCAAGGCTTTTCAAGGCTGTAAGCCAGAATTCAAGGATATCAAGGCCTCGAATTGGGCTTGGTGTAATTCAGCTACACATCACGGTTCACATGACATGTGGATTCTTCTTGTACTAAATACTGGAATGGGCCCTTACAGGGCATTAAAAGTCCAACAAAGCGTATGCGCTTTGGAGAGGGGGCAGCATATGCTCTCTTTAAAAATATTAAAATGTTAAAAAGGTGTTGTATAGAGCACTGGAAAGTCTTAAAACTATGTATGATGTACTTGGATGTCTCAGCAAGAAGCTATCTGGTGGCAGATGTTGAGGCCACCAAGGCCAGCCTTGAAAGCCTCTGGGCAGGTGGTGGTTAATAGGCTTCTATGGAGCCTATTCCACTTTCTGAGCAGGGAAAAAGGAGTGGTAAAGGGCTGGATGGTCTACCCTCGCTTGACGAAATTGCTGGTCTCCTTAAGTTCTGGGGTCACTCCGTTGGAGGTATTGGTCTATGATGATGTCAACGCACCCGGTGTTGATTTTGTGAAGGAGACTGAGGCGGTTGTTCTTCCTCCTCGCTTCAAGGCCTTCCCAGTGCAGCACCTTCAGCATGTTTTCGACACATCCTGGTGTTCTGTCTTTGTAGTCGTCACAAGAGAATATGGCTGCTCGTCGCTGCACTGCCTCTAGTTGATTGATGTTTTTCTGGAGATGGGAGTCCAAAGCAGGAGAGGTGTGCTCCATTAACATTAAATACTGGAACTAAAAACCACAAACTTTTAATAGCCGAAAAAGATCTGATCATTGAGGAACCGAGAGGATCCTGCAATCAGAATAGTCCTAAGCTAAGGTATCCTATGCTATGGTAAGGTTTAGTCAGTAGTAATCAAGGGATGCCTGTATGATGTATCTAGCGGAAACTCTGACTCTGCGCATGACACATTGCCAGCACATATCACTTGCAAATAGTTACACCAGAGGCATCATATATTTTAATGAAAATGTTTAATGTAATTTTAACTACTGAAACTGAATTTTGAAAGGATACAGAGCAACAAATTTGAATGCATCACGCATGAGCCATGCCTATATGCCATATACTATAGCAGAGGATCGTATCGCCATCGGCATCGGCTAGCCGCTAAATTACTGCGTCTGCGTTCCGTGGCTGTGTAGGTTATTTTGTAGACCTTTACTTACATAACCAGAACATCAACCGTAAATGAGATAAAGCCACACACTCACGTATTTCCCTGGTATGGTGACAATTCAGATAATGACAGAGCCTAGCAGTGGCGTGATCTTTGCACCGTCGTAATTGTGCGATAATAGAGGCTGAAATTCAATTACCAGTCCGACTATTAACACGCCAGCTGCAGTGCAATTTATTAATAATTACTTCTATTTGCCGAACATTACCTGCCACACAATTAACGAATTACATTTTCATAATAATGAAAATTTACTAAGACTAAAATGGTTATTGTAAAATTTACGCTTGTTACTAAGCTTCACAAAGTTTTGCAGTGTCGCCACTACAACTGCACGATCTTGAAGATCTATAAATGATCATCACGTTTTAATCTAATGATGGGCACACCAGCCAAGGAAGGTGAAGCACATTTAACGAATTATTTGTGACGCCTTGGTATTTTAGTCTCGATTTTATGGTAGCTTTGGTGCTTTGATAGCGAAATGTTTGGTTTATTTTCAATGACGTTGATCGTTTCTCAATATTTTCATACAGGGGTGAGACCACTGTTAGATTTCCAATTGGCGACCATGTTAACGTTTTGTCAGATTATAAGAAAACTGTACCTGACAAAAATCTGAAATTCACTCACAGCCACTGCTATCATATGTCATTGACATACTGATGAAATTTCGTCAAAATTACATACTTCCAGCTCTTTTAAAACGCATGCATGTACACGGTGCGCATTGATATTGACCAAAATAACCACGTTTTTCTGCACCCACGTGTGTTATGTTGAAAAAAATGGCAAAAAATCATTCCACCAACTACACTCTTCCAAATATGCGTCATTTCACTTCCAATACATTTGAACCTGTTGATATGCCTGGATTTAATTAGTGCACTCAGTTCACATAAAAAAGGGTCTCAAATTTAAAATATCACAATTTTTTGGGCACGATGTTTTAACACAACAGGAAGTCTAACAGTGGTCTCACGCCTATAGCTGTAGCGAAAAATACTGCCGAAGAAGTTAATTATGCCTTCGACCGATATTGGACCGGTCGGGGTGCCCTATGTTGAACCACTGGTCCAATATAAGACACCTGTGGTCCACTATATGTACCATCCCAACACATATGAGATATGAAAATGTGTCATATTGAAATTTCTGCATGTATATATGTTATACTCCTACGTATGGCTCGGTACCTTGTTGAGTAACAGGGAAGGCCTACAATTTTAAACACGGGATATATTATTTTCTGAAATATTCACTTTGTTAGACAGTTTTGCTGGAATATGCGGGAAAGTGAAAAACAAATAATATTTGTTTCTTCAAAACGCCTCATTATTTTATTTATAATATAATCATCACACGTTGCATAAAGTTTGATAGACATGACTATTATTTTCACAGACAAGCAAGAATGTGAAACTGCCTCTTAATTTTTTATCAATGGTCAATAATTGCATTATCGTGGCAACATTTTAATTTTTTTAGCGAAATCTCACTACATATACCAACATTTGATTAGTAAGTTTATGAGCTTTGTAAAATGTATAGGTTTGCATTTGTGGCACGTATACTTAACCCGTAGCAAGCATCATCAGATTGATGCTCGTCGTGGAGTACTTCTTGTGCTTCTCGATTTAACAGCAGCCTTCGACACAATAAATCACGATATCTTACTACGGAGACTATTTGGCTATGGCATATGCGGCGAAGCGCATGCGTGGTTGGCGTCATACCTATATGGTCGTACCTCAGCCGTGCGTGTCGGGAAAGAACTGTCTGGGTGTACCGTGATGAGATCCGGAGTACCACAGGGGTCGGTTCTTGGGCCGGTGCTCTTCAACGCCTACATTGCGCCTCTAACGAATGTACTCAACCGACCCGACGTACAACACCATCTGTACGCCGATGATACGCAGTTATACGTCGATTTTCCACCGTTTGAGCATACAAATTATGCTCTCATCAGAATGGAGGCTTGCATCAGTGAAGTTAAAACGTGGCTCTATGACAACGGACTGCCCAGCTAACAAAAACACGTTCCCAGAACGTTAGTTTGACGTTACGGTAACGTTAGAGATAACGTTCGGAGAACGTTTTTTTGGAAAGTTTTCTTAACGTTCCGAGAACGTTACAGATAACGTTATTGCGTAACGTTAGCAGAACGTTCTTTTGGAAAGTTTTCTTAACGTTCCAAGAACGTTACAGATAACGTTATTGCCTAACGTTAGCAGAACTTTTTTGCCTAACGTTAGAAGAACGTTTTTTTGGAAAGTTTTCTTAACGTTCCGAGAACGTTATAAATAACGTTATTGCCTAACGTTAGCAGAACGTTTTTGCCTAACGTTAGAAGAACGGTTTTTTGGAAAGTTTTCTTAACGTTCCAAGAACGTTACAGATAACGTTTTTGCGTAACGTTAGCAGAACGTTTTTTCCATAACGTTAGCAGAACGTTTTTTGGAAAGTTTTCTTAACGTTCCGAGAACGTTATAAATAACGTTATTGCCTAACGTTAGCAGAACGTTTTTGCCTAATGTTAACAGAACGATAAAACAATAATAAATGGGTCTTCATTACTTTTATTTACACATGGTAGTTACAAAACTCAATCTTCCTCGTCATCATCTTCAACCTGGTGGACTGGGTGACTGCCGGCATCTGTTGAATATAAACATGTATTCTAAATATCAATATAAATCAAACACTATTTATTTTGGGGAATGTAAAGGCCTTCTGTAAAGAATATGTTTGATGACGTATTGTTGAACAACTAGCTGGGTAACCGACGTTGCATGGTGAAAAAAGGCTGTTGCTTGCACTGAAACTCTTGAAATTGTGACTCCCCGAGATCGCACCGCCCTAGACGAATTTTGAAAAAAACATTTTAAAAAATCTAAGTATAAACCACCACAATGGGCCCCATTAGATTGCACAAAATCTCAGCCAAATACATGCAAAATGGATGGACAAAAGCGCCATTTTAATATTGTGACCCCCCAACATCCCGACCACCCAAACAAATTTCGAGAAAATCTAAATCTACAAACTACCCAAATGGGTCTGCTACATCACACACAATATTTCAGCCCCTTTCATGCAAACGGTGATAACGGTCTACATACAGACAGGCTGGCGGGCGGGCGGGCGGGCGGGCGGGCAGACAGACAAACTGACAGGCGGACAGACAGACACAGAGAACCATATTGTTTTATAATATATATTTTTGCACACAAAAACAATGTATATGTATGTATTTGTTGCAATAATTTAATTGAATGTATTTGTTGCAATAACATTAATCTAATTATTATTTTGCATCAGAGACAGGTGTTTTTTTACATAAGAAAAAGAACATAGTGTATTAATATGGCTTTCTCCAGCAACATTAATCGTGTATTAATTATAACCACATATTGATTTCATGGGAATCCACACATTTATATCTATGGCCTACCACAGAATGGCAAATTCAATAGCAAGGCCAGGGGGCATATCATTTACGAAATATATTACTAAGAGCGAGTCATGGTCAAATACCTTGTTGGTCTTTCTCCCTCCTCTGGGAAATCAACGAGAAAAACTAAATGAGGTAACACATTTCAGATTAAAATATCTTGAAGGGAAACAAAAGGCAACTTTTGTGGTTATGCACCTAAAAACTTAATACAAGCTAACCATTTGCAACTAAAATCAACATCTTCACATCAGTGGTTAACTTGAAATGCGGTTTCAAAATGGAAGATTTTAAAATGGCACAGTAAATTACCAGTGGATGAATAATGGATAACGTCCAGAGTTTTGAGTTTGATCAATTGCTATGAGGTGGTAATTGTATTCATCGGTGACCAGGTGATATAAAAATAAAGAAAAGAGAAACATACTGATCACAACTTGGCAGATGGACAACTCCACGAACTTTCGCTTCAACGTTTTCCCCTTGAGGCTGTATTGTCCAAGAATATCATCCACTGCCACCTTCCGCAGCATGCAACGAATACTGTCGCCAGTATTCACTCCTCCCAAGGAGCTCAAGTACAGAACCTTAGGATAAATCAAGAAACACAATTAAAGTCATGTTTCAAAACAACTTGATATGAACACCCTGAGAAAATGTCTATCCACTGATCTATTGCATATCAAAACTTTGTATTGATACAATTGTCGTTTTGTTTATTATTGCCAAAATACACACTTTTTTACATTTATCTTTAAACATACATGTACCAATATGTTTGATTCACTAAGGGCTTTTCCATTTAAACAGTTGGGGGAGTGGTCGTGAACTTGTTTTGGCCCCACTACCCACACAGATTGAACTACTTAAGGTAGGTACCCCAGGGTAGTATGGATTCAAAAAGTGATGTTTGACATTTTTTGGAAAAGGACTTTCTTTGCTATTTATGTACTTTCATATCCTTACCTCAATATGCAGTTAGTATATTAGCTGAAAAAGTAATAAAAAGTGGCAATATTGAGGTTTCTTCGGACGGCTTTTGGCAGAATTTGGTTATACAAAATTACCTTATCATCGTTTTCTCGGAATACCATTTTTGCTGTGAGTACTTAAGTTGCTGCGCTCTAGTAGAATAAATACTGGGTATAACTGCAAAACATTTTGCACCGCAGTGCCTAATGAGTATATCTACTGCATGAATTAAAAGAAATCATAATATATTTAATGTTTCTGAATTATAGGCGTTAATTATGTGAAAAAGTTACACAAAATAGGTTTTTTCGACAACAAATCTTTTTTCACGTAAACAACACAACATATCTGATTTATGTGATATTCATGCAGTAGATATGCATAACAGTAATCCCTGTGCTAAATTACAAGCTTGTAACTTGAATACGTTTTTGGTTAGAGCGCGGCAAAAAATACCTAATTTTCCCTATTATGGCGGCCATATTGGATACCTAATTTGCATAATTTATGCGAAACATGAAAAAAAAAACTTAACTATGTTGGTATGTATCTGCATACCAAATATGGTTGATCTGTTTTGAAAACTAAAGATTTTTTGTGGAATCCATACTACCTACCTTAAAAACTCCCTTCCCACACATCTCAATATAATTTCTGCCTCATACATGTACCTTGAGAAAATGCCCCCCTCCTGCATTTTAATTACTTATCAACTTTTCAAATATCGATGCCTCATATTTACCCCACCCACAAACAAATTAATTGATACCCCCACCCCACACAATTTGAATGTTATTTTATTTTACCTGGTAACGCATTAACAAAACTCAGGTCCCCACATTAACATGTTTAATGCAAAACCCATAATTATGATTGAAAACCCCTCCTTACAGTTTTCTTGTGGATTTCCTTGTCCTCAAGTTTCTGGCAAAGACCTTCCAGCTCTCCTAATTGCCCCATAAATTCCAGCCAGCTCCTAAGGCTTACTTTAGAGATTTGCAGAGGCAATCAAGCCATGATTAACCATCAACCCCTTGACATTACTAGTAGACATTCTATTGTTAAGGACCCGTAGGCGTAGACATGACTTTTTAAACATTTGTTTTCACCAGAATGACATACAGTTATTATACCACGGGCGTCCAGTCGTACAACCGGTAACTTTATCACTCAGACATGATCCTCTACCCGGTGACTTTATGAAAACTTTTATTATACCCAGGGCTGGGATCTTTTATTATGTGATTGTATTTGTAATTGATTACAGAAAAATGCTGTAATTGATTATGTTTTTGAACATGTCCTGCAATTGTAATATATGTTTCTGTGTAATTGCGTTTAGTTACATCAATTACACAAACCATACAAGATACCTAATGCCTGAGTTGTGATACTGTGATCCCAACGTGTCATTAACATAACTGTGCTAATTAATGAGAAGGACACATTTGGCTGGCAGTGTCCAATACTACTGGTTTCTCAGACAGTGGATTACCAACTGTCACTGTCCAAGGGTCAATAGAGACCATTATAGCTAATGCAATTAAACGCTAGTCAGCATGCTTTGTGGAATATATTTGCTCAATAACATTTTATTTCAATAAATTGTCCTTGTCTAGTTCTGTCAGCAGGGCTGGGTGCTATTACACAAAATCAATTACAATTACATTTCATTTGTCATTGCAATTAAAATTACAGATGCGTTAATTGGACCTACGTACTTATTATTTAGTGAGTATTAACTAGTTTAACATATTCAACATAGACAAAAGTCTATGGAGTTATGTCTTTATTCTAATTAAGTCCTGCTGTCACAAAGTCACAATGCCTGTAGTAGACATTACCATTAGTGTAATGGGGACAAGAGAACGGCAGTGGACAACTTTAAAGGGGTGAGTGTAGATGACAGTGAAACTAACAGCTGCAGCACTGTCAGTGTAGCCATAACTCCACTGCTGTCCCAATGAGGCACCTTGGAGACCCATTAGCGAAGTAGCCCACGTTTGGGACTTGGAGTTCAACTAAGGTGATTAACTGACCAGATGGAAACTTGTGTTGCCACTTTGTGGTAAACAGGGGTTGGTAACAGGTCAATTTACCCCTTTGGGAGACATCTACACTGGATAATATAGTTTTGTTTACGTTATTTAGTATATATTAAGGGTCCCTGTGTACTATCTTACTGATTGTTATATAATATTTAATTGCATATCAGTCTTATGAACATATATTAGTAATTTACACTATTATTATCATCCAACTGTGTGACTAAATTAGAGTAGGAAGACAACATTGGATCAACCAGGTAATCTGTCCCACAACATTGAGATGGCAGATTCACCACAGACCCACTCTTCCCTGTCACTGTTTGCGAGTGACTGAACTGGAATTGGAAATGCTATAGTCTAGTTGTCGATGCTCAGTAAACCCGTATAATTTATTTCGGCCGACTATTTGTTTACAAATTAACAATATTACTCGTATTACGTATATAATATAAGCACTCGTGAATCCGGATCCACCCCGATTTCGCCGTGATAACTTGAGTTTTGTCTAAATTTGATATATCAGAGCGTTAGTTCCATCATTCAATATCATCCCAGGCATATTTATATTACGAAAATAGTGTGTCTTAGCGCACTTTGAAGCCCAAACAGCGACCCGGTTTGCGCTATTCTGCACCGCTGCGGTCGTGCGTTACCGCATCGCGCTCATAAAATGAGCGATATAGCGGCGTATGTTGATGCAAATCGGGGCCCTATGTACGCCTCAGAAGTGCACTAAGACGCAATATTCGGAAACGTAAATATACGTGGGATAAGGTTGAATAATTGAACTAACGCACTGATGTATCAAAGTTAGGCAAAATTCAAGTTACAACGGCGAAATCGAGGTGGATCAGGATTCTACGCAAGTGCCCATATGTAAATTACATTTCCTAAGTAGTTCTTGCGTCGCGCAATTCCGTGACGATGCGATATCACTGAACTAGACAATGGACGAATTTAGTCACATATCTAGTTAGAACAGCAACGATATAAATATATGCAGATAGCATAGTACATACCTCTGAATAAATTCAAACGATGTGTTCCCTTCGCTTCCCTAGTTCCCTTTCACAAATGCCTTCGTCTTCCAGACCAGATTACCGGTATTTTGGGCGTTGAACATAATATGGCATATCGCATGTACACAGCAGCCCAGCGCGTTAGCGTGTATGAAAAATTAGCTGTCAACAACAATGTGGTTGAAGACGATTGGTATGTGGCTGGTCAGTGTTAAAACGATGTCCTTGGCTAGACGAATGACGGAACCACTTTATCGGTGCCACTGCTATGGCCTTCATCTCGCCAGTGCGTAGTCCTGATTATAATTGTATAGATAAACCAGTCTATGTTGTTTTGTGTATATAAATCTGGTTTGATTTGGTTTTAAAACTGCAAATGTGAAATACATAGGCCCACACACCACAAGTTATAACATTGTTGGATTGCAACAAAAAATAGCATTGTCACCATTGAACAAATATCCCGTTTACACTTCAGCAAACGTGCCCAGCATGTGGACTACTTCTTAATTTCTGTATAATTTATAGATTACATGAAGATCTGCAGATCCAGCGCCCAACAGATATATATTTATATATATATATATATATAATGTATATATATATATGTATATATATATAACATATATATATATATATATATCATAAAGAAATTAGTATAATTGCTTTATGACATCGTCAATAAGTTATTGGTCCTCCGTAATTTTAAAGTCAACAATGTCGGCCCGGCAATTGGTTTTGGTTAGTTACAGTTCAGATGTAACAATTATAGACAAAGTCAATACTTTTGACAAGTTAAACAAATGGGTGCACTTTTTATTAAATTGATTATGGGTAATTGTCATAAATTATTCACACATCACCTACTTTGGCGATGAAAGAAGATAACAGTTATGGATATGTTTTATAATATAAATATTGTTTTAGCCGAAATGTACATTGTAGTACGAATACACTTTGTTGTAAAAAGCGAAATATGTTTATGTGAACAACAGCGAGAGTATAAGTACTGTTTGAATGGTATACATATATGTTGTTGTACAAAAGTGAACCGAATCATTCTCCCACCAAAATATAATAGTTCGGTTGAAAATCCCCACCCATATTTTCCATAATTCCCCGCGAAGTACTGACCATTTCCTGACGAATCCCACTTGAAAGTTATACTGGCGCGTCTGCGCATATGTCACTTGCAGGTGACGGACGTGATCGTTATTTCGCGGGGGACGTTCTGTCAATGGTTGGTGGATGTCATAGATGCAGTTTTTAAACCTAGGGTTCGTAGACAAACTCTAGGGTTTCGTTTTTTGATCCAGTGGACCAATCGATACGAAACCAACGCGAGGGGATCGAATTCGTTTCTACTGTGAACAAAATTACCTTATTGGTCGTGTGATTTTACTGGTTTTCTGCCGGGACAGTTTTAAATTTGACTGATTAGCAGCTTTTGTGCTGGTTTTAACAAGGTTTTGATGCTACACTCAGTGTTTACAAGGGTGAAACATGTTTATCGATCATGTAGTGGATCATTATCATCATAATAATAATGACCAACATATCATCTTCTTCGTTGTTTTCATCTGAATCATATCATCTTCATATGCATCACCGTCATCGATCTCTTCTTCATGTTCATTGTCAATACCATCAATCATCATCACGATTCTACATCATCACCATCCTAATTATTGATAATCATGATTTTCATCACCTCATTCGTCTTTGTGTGTGCGCAAGTGTGTGTGTGTGTTCGCGTGTATGTGGGGGTGTGTTTGAATGTGTAATCATATGTACCTATAAAAATATAAGTTCTTATATAGCGCAGTATCCAGTCCACAGGACTGCTCAAAGCGCTTTACACTTTACTCCCTGGCAGACCTGTTCAATCGAACACAATCTCGACTTCTCTGGGAAGCATTCAGCCACGCTGCAATTAATGCGCGAAGACTATTCGTACACAAATATCCACCACTGTCTATAGCCAGGTACTCATTCGTACAGTTGAGTGAACTGAAGCAATGTACAGTAAACGAACTTGGTCCGACACCGCCGCACAGGATTCGAACCCGCGTTCCGGAGCTCTTACCGCTGCGCTACTGTGCTCCACGTGACCTATGCTCCACTCCACCCCATCCTATATATATATAATATATATATTATATATATATATAGTGCGTACATATATGTTAATGTGCGACATGATGCTTAAGTGTCGAGCACCAACCGGACCTGTCACCTAAAATGTTGAAGCCTCGTCAATGACAACTCAATATTTACAGCTGAATTTCAACAGAATGTCCGACAGCTGCTAATGTTCAGCACCGTCTTTGACGGCTTGACGGTCCTTAATTGTTGCTAGGTCAATGGAATGACAGTCTTTTTACATAACGATGAGATGGGAAAAGGTAAATCTATCTGTTCACTGTAATTTTCGTATCAATAAAACTATGTATATCAATTCTCCCGTATGACTTTGCTGCCAAAAAAAAAATTTCTAATATAGACCCCTTATTTATGGCAATAAAAATAAGTCTAACATATGTGCCTTTACACTCCATTGTAATATGTCATCCGCATGACCAAAATAACATTAAACACCTGTAAGAATGTAGGTAGGTAGGTAGGCTTTATTTGGAAATGTATATATCATACATACAAACATAAACAATCGGTAAAACAATCGACAAAATTATATACAATTCCAAGTTGACAGCGGAGCCAATTAAGGCTGTAACCAGGTTGTTTTAATTATTCCAACGTAAGATGATAATGAGTAAGTAAACTGGTCGCCGTCATCCACAAAATAAATACGTCGTGTGCCGGCCCGCTGGGATTAGACAACATAGGTAAGACAAACAGGAAGATTTGAACGGGACGATAAATGTCATCTTTGAATACGAGAAGACGTCCAACGATGATATTATAATTATAAAGGATAATATGAAATATTACATATGTATGTATGCATAATATAATAGTCAAATTAAAGCTTAGCCCTATGTACGTGCCCAACAGAACATGGATTCTCTGGCTGACAGTATTGTTGAACGCTGGGTATCCCATATTACACATTGAATTCATGTGTATAGTCTACTGCCGGGATGGGAACCATCCCAAGATTAATCTGTTTTCAAAACAACCCCTCACCCGAAATGGCCATTAGTTGCACGGAGGTTGTTAAACTCCCATCAATGAAGGATTCGCGGGCTTCGGTAGATGCTTTGATCGTGTGTGCATGGATATAGTCAGCGATACATCACAGTACGTTTATTCACGTGGGTCAAGATAACTGAAAGAATACCAACTAAACATGCTTATAATGTGTTCTGTTTTTTACAGTGTTTGAATTTGTCACTTATTTATATTTATAATATGACCTTATAAGTGCAGATCGAGGTTCATTAGACTGAATGGTTCAAACGAGTGATCTTTTTATTATTGTTACACAGTCAATTTACTCTTTCACCGTTACGTATGTGTGAGAGTCCGTACCATAGGTTGACCTTTTTCACGTGATCCGTTTAATGTTCAAGTTTATTGAAGTTACAAAACTGATCAGTGCAGGAGTGCAAATGGATAAACACTTTTTCCTAGTTCCGCACATGATGTGAACACGTGTATTCACGTGACTATACGTACGTCTAGGACCGTACCAATAAATTTCTCAAGTTCTGCACGCGAACAAAAAAGAACACGAATTCACGTGAATGTGCGTACGGGTAAAACAGTGCCAGTTTCTCCAGTTCAACATCTAAAAAAATAAGTGAATTAATTATTCACCTGAATACACGTGCTGCTAGAATCGTATCGGTTTCCCCAGATCGACACGTGAAATTTTAAAACATGTCAATTCACGTAAATACACCTTCCACTACAACCATACCAGTTTTTTCAGTTGAATGCCTGAATTTATGAAGATGCACGTGCATTCACGTGAATACATATGAATTAATTATACACACACTGGTGAAGCCGTACCAGTTACGAACAAGAAAGACATTTGTGAAACTGCATGGTTCCAAATTGGTTCCTTGTTTACTCGGTTGTCTGGAGGGGGGGGGGACAAAACTTCCAATTGCACCCCCCCTTAATTGAGGCTTGCCAAAAAACCTCAAATGGCGTCGGAACGAAATTAATTAAATATAAAGTGCCATGCAAATGCCAGTGTCACGAAACGTTCTCAGAACGTTTTTACAACTTTAGCAATACATCTTACGACATATTACTTACTCACAGTCCATGGTATTCCCATGTCTTGACCGAAAATGATTGGGCATGTAGCATAGTATACCATTAATTTATGTGCGTTTTGCAATAAAATGTGCACTGTGTCAGAACGTTCTAGTAACGTTCTCTTAACGTTATTGAAGCGTTACGTTCCATGAACGTTCAACGTACGTTCTTCGAACATTGTATCAGAACGTTCTAGTAACGTTCTCATGACGTTATTGAAGCGTTATGTTCCACGAATGTTCTGCGAACGTTCCTGCCATTAACAGATGCAGATATTAAAAAACACAGTCCACAGTATCCTCATGTCTTGACCAAAAATTATCGGGCATATAGTACACACCATTTACGTACTTACATTTTGTAATAAAACGTACATTGTGTCAGAACGTTCCAGTACCGTTCTCATAACGTTATTGAAGCGTTACGTTCCACGAACGTTCTGCGAACGTTCCTGCTATTAGCAGATGCAGATATTAAAAACACCTTCCACGATATCCCCATGCATTGGCAGAACATGATTGGGTATATAGTATACGTCATTTAATTACTTACGTTTTGTAATAAAATGTACATTGTGTCAGAACGTTCCAGTAACGTTCTCATAACGTTATTGAAGCGTTACGTTCCACGAACGTTCTGCAAACGTTCCTGCTATTAGCAGATGCAGATATTAAAAAACACATTCCACGATATCCTCATGCATTGGCAGAAAATGATTGGGTATATAGTATACGCCGTTTAATTACATACGTTTTGTAATAAAATGTACATTGTGTCAGAACGTTCCAGTAACGTTCTCATAACGTTATTGAAGCGTTACGTTCCACGAACGTTCTGCGAACGTTCCTGCTATTAGCAGATGCAGATATTAAAAAACACATTCCACGATATCCCCATGCATTGGCAGAAAATGATTGGGTATATAGTACACGCCATTTAATTACATTTAATTTGTAATAAAATGTACATTGTGTCAGAACGTTCTAGTAACGTTCTCATAACGTTATATGCGTTACGTTCCACGAACGTTCTGCAAACGTTCCTACACTATAGCACATGCAATTGTTTTTAAACATACTGTTTATTTCCCATTACAGCGTTTATATCTTAACACTGATGGTGTAGAAAACCTGTTTATTACCGTGAAACGTCATATATATATAAATAAAATTCCGTAACCTAAATATAACATTGTGCTAACGTTAGCAGAACGTTATGTGTTTGCTGGGTGGTTCTCAACGAGAGCAAAACGGAAGCAATTGTTATACGTTCATCGAGCTTGCGCAGACCAATACTCATTGATCATGTCGACATATGCGGTCAATATGTAGCGACATCGACCATCGTCCGTGACCTTGGTGTTGCAATCGATGCTGATTTATCGATGGCGACGCAGGTTGCAAATGTATGTCGAAGTGCTTACTACCATCTCTCGAGAATTGCTCGTGTACGAGGGGCAATGACGACCAGTGTCTGCAAATGTCTTGTCCATGCACTTGTGACATCCAGAATTGATTATGGAAATGCGATGCTGTTTGGTATACCTTACCGTCTGCTGCACCGTCTAGAGAGAGTCCAACGGTCAACCGCTCGTGTTGTGATGCAACTTCGACGAGGTGACCGGCGATCTATCACTGCGGTCCTACAACAGCTACACTGGCTCCCAGTGAGAAAGCGCATCGAGTACAAGTTACTCATGGTTGTACACACGGCACTGTATGCAGGCACGCCAGTGTATCTCGCGTCACTGCTACATCGTTACGCACCACGCAGGACCCTACGCTCTGGAGGTGGTCTGCTTTTGAATGTTCCACGCGTAACCCTAGAACGTTATGGTCGCCGGGCATTTGCATGTGCTGGGCCGACATTGTGGAACTCTCTGCCTCTGGAACTATGCGCGATTGAGAACACTAGACAGTTTGGAAAATTATTGAAGACATTTCTGTTCTCAAACTAATATGGCCAGACATCATTTAACCTTTGCTTTATTCATGCATATAGTTTTAATACATTTTTAGTCTTATTTATCTCAGGGTCACATTTTAGTATCTAATCAAATTATTTAATGTAAATTAGGCTTTTATTTTATTTATTTTGTATTTATTTATATATATATTTTTATTATATATATATTTTTTCCAGTAGGTTCAGCTGTTCAGCACTTTTGCTAATCGTTTATTTTATCATTGCATTTACCCGTAATTTTACTATACTTAGGCTTATATATATATGCATACACTATATACTAGGATATTGTTTGCTAATTTAATTTATTTTCTTATTTGTTCTCTTAAAAGTGTTTTTATGCTTCTTATATGATTGGCAATTTGTAAACACCCGTGAACGGGGGTCATTAGTCCCGGATTTGATGGTGTATAAATAAAGTTTATTATTATTATTATCAGTCGATCACCCTCATTTGGGCAAAAAACATCCCGTATTCAAACCTAGCCCCTCCTACCAGAACGACAAAAACTAAAACATGAGAATGGGTTTATTTAGTTTTAGATACAGAATACCATTATTATTATATTAAATCAAGGAAATACTTGGGAATGTCGCATCTGTTTGATTGAGGCTACACATTTAATTTTCCAGAGGCAAATACGGAAAGTGGACCCAAGAGGAACTGGATAGAGCGGTCATGTCATTTAGAAATGGAGACGCCGGCCTCAACGCAACTACTAGGACCTATGGGATTCCGAAGGCTACGCACCTAAACCACAAAAACAACATCGCTAATGGTCCAAGAAAGTATTTTGGTCGCCCTTGCACTCTGCCGCCAGAGGTGGAGAAAATGCTGGTGGAGCATGTTTTAGAACTAGAGAATATGCTGATTGGTATGACCAGGACAGATTTGATGGATATGGCATATCAGTTGGCTGAAGCGAATAGGATAAGGCATTGCCTCAACACTGAAAAACAAGCAGCTAGCAGACATTGGTACCGTGATTTTATGAGGAGACACCCTGAACTCTCCCTCCGTCAAGCCGAGGCAACTTCTATTACGAGAGCCAAAGGGTTCAATTGTGAGAGTGTGTATGCGATAAACTAGAAACATCGGTTGACACGTACGGATTCGACGCTACAAACATCTTTAACATGGATGAATCGGGTATAACAACTGTGCAGAAACCTGGCCGGGTCCTTGGAAAAAGAGGGGAAAAACAAATCGGATCTCTTACTAGTGGTGAGATAGGCTTTACTACAACAGTGGTGTGTAGCATGAGTGCAGGGGACAACTATGTTCCACCAATGATAATTTTCAGGCGTAATCGCGTGATAGAATCACTGAAGGAAGGCGCCCCACCTGGAAGCGGCATAGTGAATAATGAACCAGGCTGAATGAACAAGGAACTCTTCGTTGTCTGACTGAAGCACTTTGTATATCATGTTGGCTGCATCAAAGACAAACATGTTCTGTTGATTCTTGACGGCCATTCGTCACACACGAAAAATACTGAAGCAATCCAATACGCCCGGGACCATGGAATCGTCATATTATCTCTTCCTCCACACACAACGAACCGTCTCCAACCCCTTGTTCTGGTTTTCTATAAACCTCTGATGACCTATTACAATGAGGATTGTGACACTTGGCTGAGGACCAAAACAACTACAGTCACCATCTCCCCAGTCTGCCGTATCTTCGGAAGGGCATACGTACGATCTGCTTCCATCGCAACTGCTGCCAATGGTTTCAAGTGCACATGCATTTGGCCTTGTGATCGGAACATACGGACTGACGCAGATTTCGCCGCGGCTGGAAGGTTCCAGTTGTCATACTCGGAAACTAGTATAGATGTCCCATGCGAATTCTGCCAGAGATGCCACTATGCAGAATGACAACTCGTCAAATACAACAAACACGTCCGCGAGCGAGCAACAGTCCAACAATCGAAGCCTGTCCACGTGCGACCGACAGTCCAATGATCCATGTCCGCCCACAAACAAGCAACAGCTCAATGAGCTGAGCTCATCCACAAACACCAGGCAGAATAGTTTCAGGCATGTTACAACCAACCCATGCCCATCAATGAGCGATCAACAGTCTAACAAACCTAGCCTGTCCGCGAATGAGCAACAACAGTCTAATGACCCAAGCTCGTCTACAAGCGAGCAACAATCCAACAACCAAAGCCTGTACACGACCGAGCAACAGTCCAATGATCCATGCCCGTCCACAAGCAGCAGACAGAGTGGTTTCAGATGTGTCGCAACCAATGCAGATGGACGTTGTTTCGTCGGAGCCGTTGTTATTTGTTAAGATCTCGATATGCAGCATGCAGAAAGAGACAACGATGGCAATTTAATGGACCTACGAATAAGAATACGATAAATGACTTCCGCTGATGCGCTACGATCCAACATGATTGCACATATGGCCTTTATGTAAACATTGCTGAGAGGATGATGAACGCAGATCTACCTCAGACTGTGTTACGCATCTACCGAGGACAGAATCGCATCGATGGCGAATCCCAGTGAACAGATTGGGGAGATAGAGTTCGTTGCGACGGCACGCTGTCTACAACGACCAGTGCATGTCTCCGTTGGGGAGAGTGTACTTGAATTTGGGATGGAATTTCAGGAGTCTGGTGCAATTATGGTCAAATACCTAAATCTGAGTGAAGATGCTGGTCATTATGAAGCATTAGTCGCAATCACGGAACAGCTGACTGATTAAACAGAGCTGGGTAGATAGGTCGTCACTCCTGCAATGCTGTCTCCCATCCCAAAACCAGCGATTTCTAGCGCCAAGAGAAGAACCACCAAGTCGAAAATCATAACCTCCAGTCCCTATAAAAACTTTAACAACAAAAGTCAAAAGGCACAAAAGTAGGCATAACTCAGCAGTTGGCAACAGAAATAGAAAGACAACAGATACAATTAAGATAGGAAAAAGACAACAAACGGCAGCTTTCTCCTACCAGCCAAAACGAAAAAAGCGGTCAATGTGACAAGTCTTGGTACTGTATACTGTATGACGAAGAGCGAAAAGAAACCATGGTGAAATGTGTACACTGTGGGATATGGATACATATGAGTTGTGCTGGTGGCATGTGTCAGTAAAAGAATGTATTTCTAATTTGGTGATTAGAGACCATAAATTACTGACTGGTATCTTTTGGCCATTATTAGACACTCTACTGACACTTATTTCGTTGGTTTGTTCGTTTATCCGTGACAGATTCTATCATGACAATAACTTCGTTGGCGTATTCTTCTATTCGTGACAAAATATAATTGTTTGTTCTCAGTTCAGAATTAAATTGTGTCAAATCTATTTGGCGCTTAGTCGTCACATGTCATTTGTATGCTCACTGGAACGCCGTAGTTTTCGTGATTTATGCATTAAGCGACTATCTTCTTATAAGTCTGAAGTGGGTGCTGAACCTTGGTTTCTTTCAAAGCATCAAGACAGATTACGTATATCGAACCAGAAGCACCTATATTGGACCACCTGGTCCAATATCAGGACCACTGTAGTCCAATATATGTCACCCGTTACTCAAATTGGACCAATTACGAAAAAAACTGTTGCATTTTGTGGAAAAAATAACAAATGCATTGACTCTATTTCCCGCTTGCACACAGAGCTTGTAATAACTCGTAGCCTGATCCTTAATAGTCCTCGATATCACGTACATGGATGTAGAAAGAGGGCTCGGAAGTTAGAGGGTTCAATATCGGTGCACTTCCCCTACTACAAAAATAATAAAAAATATTTACAAACAGTGTATCATAGTATAAAATGATTTGGTTTATATTACTTCGTGAAAACATAAACAGAAAAAAGTGTTAAAAACAATCAATGGTTTGGTGTCGGGATTGAACCGGCGTCGCCCGATTACAAAATAGATGCCAAGGAACCAACGCCTTTACCAAATGAGCTAGCAGGACAGACAGAAATTCGCTGACTGATTTAAGTTGTTATGATAAATTGTACAACTCCTCCTTCATACATCGATATTCTAGTGATATTATAAGATTATACACGTTACTTTCTGTATCTGGATGCGCGCCAAAAATATGCATATTCGAAAATGTCCGGATGCACAGCATAAAATGTGAAATTTCTAATTCATTGAATGTTTTATTTATTTTTGCTTGGTGGACATGGAAATAGATAGCAGGATGTAATATAATATGAATTCAAGCCATATATGTTTTAACACATTATAAGCACGAAGCAAATACGTGCAATGTGGAACAACAATAACCTTTGCTTTGCATTTATTATAATGCAATTCTAGAGCATGCACAAAACTAACAACTAATTAATTTAACTTTAATCGAGCTAGGGTCTTAGGGAAGCCTGGGAACTGTTGTCATTTGTCCTCTTTGTTATATATTACAAATAACATTTCCATAATTTAAGTTTAACTTTAGTATATGATGTAGACCATACCCAGCGGGCAAACTGACGTTGTAACGACGTTGTTTCGACGTCAGGCACCGACGTCGAAACAACGTCGAAAACACATTGGATTTGAAAGTTGTATCAACGTCGGGTATCGACGTTGTTCCGACGTCGGGTGACGACGTTGTTCCGACGTCGGGTGACGACGTTGTTCCGACGTCGGGTGACGACGTTGTTCCGACGTCGGGTGACGACGTTGTTCCGACGTCGGGTATCGACGTTGTTCCGGCGTCGGGTGACGACGTTGTTCCGACGTCGGGTAACGACGTTGTTCCGACGTCGGGGTGACGACGTTGTTCCGACGTGGGGTGACGACGTTGTTCCGACGTCGGGTGACGACGTTGTTCCGACGTTAGCTGTCAATAAAGAAAACAAACTATCTAAACAAATTTGTGGAATATCTTGGGGAGTATGGTTATTTGTTCGAATTTATAACGGTATAATTGTGAAAAAATATACTTTCAAATGTTGTAAGGTTTAGTGATGACTGGGACAACAAAAATTGTCCATAATTGCGCAATAAAATAAAATGATACTATGTCAGCGTATCTATACAATTAAAAATAAAGATATTCATTGTGTCGTGGAACAAATCACATCATTTTATTTCGTACAAATAAAATAATTATTAAAATTAAAATTAAAACACTACCAACTACACAAGTAGGACTTTTATCTAGTTGTGAGCCTTCCGTCCACCATCTCCAGCCCGGTCTGGTGCATATTTAAGGCATGCAGAGATGGCTGCAGTGACCTCTGTCTCCGTTCCGACCTGGTTCTTCAGGACACTTGCTGAAACATAATATTCACCACAGGATTGAAATCTTGTATGTTTGAATATCACACCCTTTAAGCATAACCAATAAAAAAAATTGGTGCCCATATGGTAGAGAAGGTCTTACTGAGTAAAAAATATACTGACATTTTTTCTGACCGACCCCCCGTTTCCATGGTAACAAGCAAAACGGCCGCTAAAATACAACACATCTGAAAATTATAAACTTTGGAAGTACCAATGATATGGCAATCTGGCTTGGATTGTCGTGAATTTTCAAACTATGTAATTGTGTACGTAACAATTTTAGACACATTTTGGGATATTACACCAAAGATAAAGCATAAAACCAAAATGTTTGTATACAGATTGTTGAGATTATTAAAGAGAACGCAGTAATACAAACCAAACAGAGAATGCTCGCATTGATTGCTTGTAAGAGCCACACCTCATCCACCAATAAACGTGTTTTAGAGATGTGTAACTGTTATAAAAGGGATCTTTACTGAAACACGCAAAACTACTGAAATATGCAAGAAACACTTTTTAAGTATTTCTTCTCAAAAGCCATAATTCTAGCTGTCATATATCCCGTTCGAAACATCAAACTTTTGGTATAACTTGAAAAGATACATATTGACGAAGATATATTTAACTGACACAGGAAGTATTTGCGATGACGTTACAGAAAATGATAGTATAGCATAGCGATATGATTAAGTCGTTATTGGGACGAAGTCCGATGAACGCTTGTTGTCTGCACTGGCCACCGTCACACAAGTACACTGGGATCGCGATACTACCTACCTATAATAAATTTAAACATACCAGTCATACAATCTGTGTATGTCTTCCTCTTTGTTTTCCTCTTCTCATCCTCGTCGCTGACCTCGGTCGTTGAGGTGAAATCATATCGTTCGCACTCCTTTTTATCATCTGAAACGAAACAATGGTGAATTAATATATCACAATGCACAGTAAAACAATCACAAATCTATATTTTGCAAAGCCCAACTTGATTTGGATACCAAAAACCATTTACACGCCTAAAGTCACCAGGATATATATAATGACATAGTATTGCCAGAGAAGTAACTGTCACAGATTAAAAATGTAATGAACTCTATTAACATAAACTTTGAATAAATACATGTCAAAATATGTTAGCGACATGTTATTTAAAATCAAGGTTTTGTATGTCATTTATAACGATTAAACATCAGGTCACACATTGTGAGAAATGCAATTTAGCTAGGCACAGGTTTCAAATTACTGTCACATTTGCAACTACATAGTCACAACTTCAAGCCATACAGTTACCTGATGTTATCTTGCATTTGACCAAAGGGAACTGCAACCACTGGTCAGTTGGTGTCGCCCGCTCTCTTTATCTTATGTTTGTGGCATCTTTTACGGGTGGCCAATAAACCACCCTCTTCTCCCTGTTGATCCAGCAGTGTGTAGGGGTCATTAAAAATACCATTAGTAAGCAGGGGCAGAAGTAATGGGCCCAGGGCAGTCATTGCCTGTGCAGCTCAGCCTCACATCCATGCCTAAAGCTGTGAGCACTGACCATTTCAAACTAGCCAATGGGTCATAATCCCACGGCTACTTAACTACAGCTTCTAAAACGACTACCATGTGTGTGTGACGTGTGCCCCTGTCCACTGTGTATAACAGTCGACTTTGTACGTCACCTTGAGAGCAATCTTATCTGACCGCCCTTTCTGTTATCTGCTAATGGAGTAGAAAGATGTCACATTGTGCAGATGACTTGTGACAGACCAAGCCTTGTCATATGTTACTACACAATATAACATTAATTAATATAGAGTATATATAATATATATATATATATAATTTTGGAACATTTTGTGGAGAAAGGGTGGATACACTTAAGAGTGGTGACGTGTCCATGGAAATCATATTTTGGACAAATTTATATAAATCTGGTTGTTTAAATTTTCATGTCGGATAACAAGTACCAATTTGCCGTTTTTCGAGAAAAAATCTATAATTTGAAAAGTTTATTTGTGGTGATCATAATGTTTGGGTTGTTGATGCCAATTGGGCATATCTTTCTAATGAACCTTTTGTTATCATTCGGTATAGCTAGGGTTTAAAACCAATGCATGAGTGAGTTTTGTTAACATTGTACCAATTGCAAAAAAACGGACGAGATTGCATTCCGTGGTCCATAATTTGAAACCAATCCATGGCGGATGTGTACAACGTATATAAAACGTAATTCTCGACACATGGCTGGATGGTCACTGGCGGACGTGGCGACAGCGCAATATCGTTACGTTGTTGCTACGTATTGGTACACGTTTGTAGAATGCGTGTATAGCACGTACATATAAAACGTAATTCATAATGTTACGAAACCATTACCAGTTCCCCCAGTTCCATACTTGAATGAACAGGTGAATTCACGTGAATAGTCGATCCACTAGCACCGTACGTACCAGTGTCCCCAGTTCCACACGTAACTGAACACTTGAATTCATGTGAATACACCATCAATTATGACCGTACCAGCTCCCCCAGTTCCACACGTGAATGAACACCTGAATTCACGTGAATACTCGTTCTCCTACAGCCGTACCAGTGTCCCCAGTTCTACACGTGAACGAACCCCTGAATTCATGTGAATACTCATTCTGCTAGAACCGTACCAGTTTCCAAGTTCCACACGGGAACGAACACGTTAATTCACGTGATTACTCGTTCCCCTGGTCGATAAAATGCATGTGATTTACTGGACGACACAATTATTAAGTATAAACAGTTTGACAATTTTTATTGTACTGAAAATTGTATAAATGCTGTCTTTGAAAACGCCACCCACGCCAATTCAAGCGGGACCAGACAACAAGCGGGACCGTTTAGAAACTATAAATAAAACTAAATATTTGCAATTGCATTTGAATCATCTAATTTGAAACATTTGCATTTGAATATAGTTTCAAACATTTAAATTGCATATTTGCATTTGGCTAATCTAAAACACTTGCATTTGCATTTAAATGCCTTTAAATGCCATCGAGGAGTGCTGTTGGACATGTTTTGCCGCTGCGCCGCCTAGCTATTACTGCATGTAACGGGGGCAGAAAACCATATATGTCTACCCTCCAATTGTACACACCTTTTACAGTAGAACAAAATACACATTAATCGTCCCATAACATTTTAATTTCCACCCGCCATTGACGCTCGCCACAAATACAAACATTCACGTTCATATTTAATGGGGGGGGGGGGGGTGCAACCATATGTCTGCCGCTGGAGAAATTACAGCTAAGGAGGCATCTGCCAAATCTGCCTCCTGTTCCCCCGCCTATATGTTCATATGTTTCCCGTTTACAAAATCTTCGGTTTTAGCTGCCGACATGATTTAAACGTCGTGGCACCAGATGTCCATGTCCTTATAACGTTGTTAACTACATCCGACGTCAAAATGACGCCCGCGCAGCGTTGATGACCCGACATTATACATAGACACGGATTTGGTTGTCGCCGTCATTTCAACGTCGTGATAACGTCAAGTTTCGATGCCCTTACAACGCTGATGACCTTACGTTTTCAAGACGGCAGTTTTGGTTGTCGGCGTTATTTCAACGTCGTGATAACTTCGTGTTTCGACTTCCTTACCACATCGATGAGTTGACGTTGTAAAGACGTCGGATTTGGTTGTTGACGTTATTTCAACATCGTGACAACGTCAAGTTTCGACGTCCTTACAACGCTGATGACCCTATAGTATATGTTGTCAAGACATCAGTTTTTGATTGTCGACGTTATTTCAACGGCGTGATATATAACAACTTCGTGTTTCGACTGTCTTACAACGTCGATGAGCTGACATTGTAAAGACGTCGGATTTGGTTGTCGACGTTATTTCAACGTCGTGACAACGTTAAGTTTCGACGTCCTTACAACGTTGATTACCCGACGTTGTAAAGACGTCGGATTTGGTTGTCGACGTAATTCCAATGTCATGATGACGTCGCGTTTCGACATCCTTACAACGTCGATCACCCGACGTTGTAAAGACGTCGGATTTGGTTGTCGACGTGATTTCAACGTCGTTATAACGTCGCGTTTCGACGTCGTCACAACGTTGATTACCCAACGTTGTAAAGACGTCGTATCTGGTTGTCAACGTTATTTCAACGTCGTGGCAACGTCAAGTTTTCGACGTCCTTAAAACGTTGATTACCCGACGTTGTAGCGAAATCCGGTTTGGTTGTCGACGTTATTTCAACGTCGTTATAACGTCGCGTTTCGACGTCCTTACAACGTCGATGATCCGACGTTGTAAAGACGTCGGATTTGGTTGCCGACGTTATTTCAACGTCGTGACAATGTCAAGTTTCGACGTCCTTACAACGTCGAAGAACCGACGTTGTAAAGACGTTGAATATATGTTGTACGACGTCGCGATGTATATTCAACCAATAATCGACGTCGTACGGACGTCGTGTGCCCGCTGGGTATAGATATATTGATGTAGTTTTATTCAAAACATGATATTTGGGTCGTTCAAATGGTGTTTCTCCTAAAGCAATCTGTCCCGCACAGTACTGGCGCTGGTTGTGACAGACTATGGGGTAGGTTCTCTTAACAATAAATTCTATAGAATTCTATAAATTTCAGTCGCATGTGGGGGCCGCAAAGCAGTCGATCGCAAGTGGTGGCGGCAGGTGGCCTCATCCTCGCGCGACGACCAGGGGTCGCTGCTGCTGATTACGTCAGTGCCAGCCAGCAGTACCCCCTGGCTGATCGCTTAATTTTGCGAAACTCTGAATTTAAGCTCAGCCTATAAAATCGCTCACTATAGATCAGTGGATGTGGGCAGGTCAGGTGGTCATAATAAAACTAATTTCAACCAACCGTGGCTCGTGTTACATGCAAAGTTTGGGAAGTAGAAGCAATTATTCGAATACACAATATCGCTCAGCTGCTCGTGCTAATGAGCGAATGGGTCATTATATATTGGGATTCCAAGAAGTCGTTTATTCGTCTTCAAATTGGGGCGGTTATTTGCGCTGTTACGGGTGCTACAGTCGCGACTGGCGAAGTTGATTACTAGTTTGACTCAGCTAACTTCCGCACTTCGCGTAGGGGATCTATGATGGCCGAGAAGAGCCATCGCGTTTTAGTGTGGCAACCTGCAGCGCCATGGGGCGATGACGCGATGCGATGTGCGATGCGGTGAGCGATCCGCGATGGGATGGGCGATGCGATGGACAATGCGCTCTTTTGTGTTTGGTTCCTGTTCGAAGTTGAAGAGTGTGGTTGGTGTTGGTTGATTTAGTACTTCTCGGAAGTGTTCAATCCACCTCGTGGCTTGTTCCTCGCTTGTTAGAAGCACTCTGCCATCTTTGTCTTTTATTGGTATGTTGGAATTGCTTTTCGCGGTAGTTAGCTCTCTCACAATCCTACACATCGTTTTCGAGTCATTCCGTTCTGCTGCTGTTTGTGCTTCTTTACCTTTCTCTTCTAACCATTTCCTCATATCTGTCCTACAGCTCTTTTTTACTTCTTTGTCCAGTTTCCTGTATTCCTCATCTGATGATCTCCATTGTTGGATGTTTCTAGCTGCTTGATCTCTTCTAATCTTCAATCAATTAGTTTCCACGAGTCTTCAGTAATCCACTGTTCTCTGTTGGACCCTCTTCTCCTTCCTAACACTACATTCGCGCTCTCCTTTACGGCTTGAAGGAATAGCTGCCATTGTTCTTCTAAGTCGGTTGAGTGTTGTAGCGCTTGGAATCTGTTCTTAGTTTCCTCGTAGAATTGTTTTGATGTGTCTGTGTTCTTTAAGTTATCTGTCGTATATGGCCTAACCGTCTTCACGGTCTTGACTCTCTTTAACTTCAAGCGGATCTTACCAATCACAAGGTTGTGATCAGAGCCAACATCTGCCCCTCTGTAAGTTCGGACGTCCTGTAGAGATGTACGCCATCTACTACTAATGCAGATGTAATCAATCTCATTCGATGTATTGCCATCTGGTGAGATCCAGGTTTTCTTGTGAATGCGTTTATGTTTGAAGAAGGTATTGCCAATGCTGATACCACTGGTGATTATCAAGAGCAATCGTTCACCGTTATCATTCGTATTTTCAGCTGAGCCGTGAGGTCCAACCGTAGTATACATTTATCTTCTGTCTCCATCCAGCTTCGCGTTAAAGTCTCCTACCACCACTTTTATGTCAAAGCTTGGTATCTCGTCAAGCACGTTCTGGAGTTGGGCGTAAAAGGTGTCCTTTTCCTCGTCTGTGGCGACTTCGGTTGGGGCATATACTTGCACTACGGTGACTTTGACATGTTTGGTGTTGAACCTCGCTGTGACGGAAGGACTGTGGAAAAAAGATTTTGAAAGATTGGGAGAAGGGTGGAGAACGAGAGCGAACGATAGATAGAACTGGAGACGACTGGTGGAGAGAGCAGTGCAGGATCAATGAGAGAAAATTTAAAAAAATCAGAAATCGAGCATCGGAATCGAGTCCAGTTTCATCTCAGACAAACAGGGATATATGAGGAATTCAAATTCATGTTTGTGGAGAGCCTCAATGTAGATATTGGGGGGGGGGGTGCAAATCGAGGTTTTTGAAGATGGAGTTATTTTGGCGAGCCTCAATGGGTGTGCAAATTGTCAAATTGTGATTTTGGAGAGCCTCAATGTGGGTGTTTTAGCGAGCCTCAAGAGGGGCAGTGCAAATCGAGGTTTTAGAGAGCCTCAACCCACCAAATATCCACCATGTTCCGACGCCAGTGTTTGGGGTTTGGCTTTGTTGTCTGAGCTTGAACAAATTCGTGATCTTAGGCAACACTGGATGCCTTTTATGTTCAACGCATTGAATTACGTATATGGTTACACATATAGTTATTGTGCACAAACGATTATGTGATTGTACTTCTAAATATTGTGATAAAGCCTAATGCGATTGAGTTTAGGCTAAGATAAATGGGGGCATGCGGGCAATCACTTTAAAGAATGTAATCTAGGTTCTCGCACCAAAACCGGAGACTAAAAAATAATTAATTCATAGCATGAGGTGTGTACCTCTTCTACCACTCCGCATTTAATTTTTGAATGGTTTCATCTGAATATCATTGATCAAAAAGATAAACGATAATGTATGTACCTCCACACATGAAAAACAGGGATGTTGATGGAATCTTTCAGTTGAACATTAACCGTGGGCTTTGAAGTGTACATTTATTTAATATTTATTCATTAATGGCATGCTATATTTTCATAGATGTAGATATAATGTTAATTATGCCTTACATAATTAAATATATATATATATATATAAATAACTATAATCAGTTAGACCCTACTAAACTTTAATGTCTTTAGTTTATGATAAAATATATAAATCGTAAACTAAAATAGTATTGTATATAATTATTATACCAAACCTACATACAAAAATGCACAAACGAGGTAGCGAATCGTTGTTCCTAGAGTGTAATTTCATTTTTGTTAAGGGATCATCTCAGAACGTCGATGTCCGATATCAAGCGAAATTATTTTAGTTTGGGGAGGGGGGTCTGAGGCAGTTTCATATGGCGTCAGACATCGACCGACACTGTTAATTATACTGGTATCATCATACTAATGTCGTCTGAGGGAGGGCTGGGGGGCTTAATTATACTGGTATCATCATACTAATTTCGTCTGATGTCGGACATCGACGTTCTGAGATGATCCCTAAGTGAATCGAATTGTAGACGGACCGCGCGGTCCGTGTACCTCATAGGAGACCTACTACACGTTAACTTCCTTAAATGTTGGCTGTTTATTACTTGGTCCAATAGCGCAGGTAGCCTGATTTGAGTGGGCTTATTTATTGACACCGCGTTATTCGAAACCAGATTAAGTCATTAAACATCACTGCATTTGTATCGAAGATCGTCTCACGGAATATATGTCAGTTTTTCTTCCAGACATGGAAGTATTGGGGACCGAGGAGTAAATCAAGAAGCTTAATTATTAAAAGTTTATATTTTAATTTATATAAGGCACAAATAACATGTTTGCGTTCTGAACAGATATTATGTCATTAATTAATAAATATACACAAATATGCTTCAAAACTGTTGGTTAATGTTGAACTGAGAAATGTCTAAACCATCCCTGGTTCATCGTGTCTGGAGGCATACAGAATAGTGTTTGTATTTGCGATCAGGGATATCCAGATGGAAACAATAATTTTTTAACAAATAAAATGTTAAATACGTACATATTTCATGTTATAAAGTAACCTATTTCAGTCTCTAGTCTAGTCTTTGCAAAGAGACTGCCTGCCTGGCACCCGTTTTTGTTTGGCTAAATTCAGTCCCAGTAGACTTCCGTGACAATATTTAGAAGTACAATCACATAATCTTCTGTGCACAATAACTAGATGTGTAACCGTATACGTACAATCAGCGGCATCAGCCATCATCATATGCTCTGAACACAAACAGGAATGCGTTTAATAAAATACAAATGGCTGCCTAAGTCTCGCTTTCGACGTACGTATGCTCATTACGGCATCTTTATACTGTATACCATCGCATCGCATCGCATCGCGTATAGCATCGGATCGCGCATCGCGTATCGCATCGCGCATCGCGCACCGCATCGCGCATCGCTCATCGCATCGCGTCATCGCCCCATGGCGGTGCAGATTGTCACACAGAAATGCGATGGCCCTTCTCGGCCATCATATGTATCAGCCAGGGCTAGTTTTGTATGGCAAACAGCCGTGGCTTGCGAGGATGGGTGGCCTCACAGGAGACGCAGATGGGGGATGCATAGCAGTCGTAGGTGGTGGTCGCACAGCAGTCGTAGGTGGGGGCTGCACGGCAGTCGCATGTGACCGCTCTTCTCCGGGCTTTAGTTGACTAATGTTCACCCTTCGTGGCAGCACCACCCCACCCCTTTGCAATTCGACCTGCTGGTTTTGTGTGATATTCGGTACTGCACGCATACAACTTAAATGTCAATATTTAATAACAATTCCAACATTGACTGAAGTAATTTAACCTTGTACGTCTGATACGTTTGTGTGAGTCTGACACAAGTTAAACGTCTTAAATTTTCAAAATCAATTTGGCTGTTGAAATGTATGTGTTTAATCCAAAGCAAGTTCTCTTACTTCAATATTGGCAGAAGATTATATTACCCCAGGCCTCATAGTAAGGGGGGAATCTACATGTTTCCTATGCTTCAGACACATTTCGTATAACTATTACCAAAAATAGATAAGCGAGCGAAAAATGAACAACTGTCAAACACGTTCCAAAAACGCCTTTTGAACGACTGCTAGAACCATTACGGTTCGTCGGACCCCAACACTATTGATGTCGTTTGAAAGTTTAAGCTTTCTGCTATTTAAACATATAAATGGTTTCCTGATAATCGATCGTAAAATTAACTAAAAACGGACCTACAACCGGGCCCGTTCCGGTGTCTTAGACACTGCGAACGATGTTGTTTCGTCGACACAGTTCACCAAACTACCGATTGAGGCACCACTATCTGATTTCATGGTATAAGCTCCACCCACTTTCAAACGGCTGCTAAAATGACATACGCGAAGTAGGCGTGACGTCACAATCACGTATATCAACCAACCAACGCAACGAATTTAGACACGTTGGGTGGCGTACGTTATTATGACGTCACGCCGACGTAGAGATATATCGGTTTCGCTGCGATCAAAGCACATCCATTTTCGCCGGGGTTTAAAAGTGGGTGGAGCTTATAACATGAAATCAAGAAATGGTGAAGTGCGCATGTCTGAACCTATGCAAATGAGGAAAACAGCGCCGCAATCGGAAGATTAGTGTACTGAGTACCCGCCGCCAACATCGTTCAGAACCGTACAGAACACCGAAAACGGCGTGATTGTAGGTCCGTTTATCGGTGTTCTTTAAACGGTTACCGTGAAAAATCTAGATGACGCTAGAATAACAAAAGTGCATCCTTTCAAATGATACCAAGATCGTCGGGACAGGACGAGCCGTGAGGGTGCTAGCGACCGTAGAATTCCATGTTTTGGACGTGTTCTCGCGCTGTGGATGGCCTGCGTTGAGGCGCGTCCCCCGGGTGGCGGATGGGGGAGCCCTTCCTCGGAGGGGGTGCACCGGATAATACAGAAGAAGGTGCCGCGGACCAAACTATCCTAGGTGAAGGACAACACTGATTCCAAACCCGGGTAGACCCAGTTCGATAGCCTGGTAAGGCAGTGGGTCTAGGAGAAGGAAACTATGATTCCAAACCCGGGTAGACCGAACCCGTTAGCCTTGGAGGGCAGTCGGTCTAGGAGAAGGAAACTCTGATTACAAACCACCTGTTGCCTTACAGGTTGTGGTTCATCGGAACCAAAGGCTAGGCCCACCGCCTATAACTGTGGTTGGCGTCAGGAAGAGCATCCGGCCACAACAATCATGCCAAATCCAAAAATGAAAATGGTGATTCAGCGAGCCTCGGATGCAGTTAGAGCGTACCCTGTAAGCGACGCGCAGAGGACTCGCCTGACCTCTGTGAAAAGTGGACAAGGGCTACCGGGCCTTGGGCGGTCCCGGTTAAAGAGGTTAGTCCGGATGAGAGTGAGGACAATGACTGGACGAGGAAGGGAGTTGGCGGATCTGATGGAGAGGAGGAGGGTGGGAGTGCTGTGTGTGCAGGAGACTCGGTGGAAGGGGAACAAAGCGAGAGAGTTGGGAGGAAACTGCAAGCTGCTATATAGTGGAACAGATGAGCGAGGGCGAAATGGGGTGGGGATAGTGCTACACAAAGAACTTAAGGATAGCCTAGTGAGTGTGAGCAGAAGGAATGATCGATTGATGAGTGTCAATCTGGGCTTAGGTGAGAGTGTTAGGTGCGTACGCCCCCCCAAGTGGGCTGTGAAGAGGAGGAGAAGGAAACCTTCTGGAGACAGATGGATCAAGAGCTCAGGTCGATACCAGAGGGAGAAAGGGTGATTGTAGGCGGAGACCTAAACGGTCACGTGGGAATGAGTAGAGATGAGATTGAGAGGATACACGGTGGATGGGGAGTGGGAGAGAGGAACGAGGAAGGCGAAAGGGTAGTAGGCTTTGCGATGGCATTTGATTTGGCGTTAGGGAATACTTTCTTCGAGAAGAGAGCGAGCCAGTTGGTGACCTACAGGAGTGGAGGAAGAGAAAGTCAAATAGACTTCCTAATGTGTAGAAGATCCCATCTGAAAGAAGCTAAGAACTGCAAGGTCATAAACGGGGAAAGTGTGGCGGCACAACACAAAGTACTGGTGATGGACTGGGAGATTAAGTGTAGTAAGAAAAGAAGACCAGAGCAGGTGACACCGAAGATCAAGTGGTGGAGATTTAAAGAAGAGGGCCCAAAGACGCAGTTTAGGGAGAAAGTGTTGGAAGAAAGGAGATTGTTGGACAACGTACAGGAATGGTGGGAGGAGAACAGCAAGGTGATATTGAGAGCGGGAAAGGAGGTGCTGGGCATGACAACAGGAAAGAGACCCCCTGGGGACAAGGAGACATGGTGGTGGAATGATGAGGTGAAGGATGCGATAAGAGCTAAGAAAGAGGCTAAGAAGAAGTGGGAAACATCAGGAAAGCATGAAGACAGAGACAGCTATCAGCAGGCAAACAAAGAAGCAAAGAAAGAAGTAGCAAGATCAAAGACACAGGCAATGGACGAGGTGTACGGGGAGCTGGGAACACCGGAGGGAGAAAGAAAGATATATAGAATAGCAAAGGCTCGCGACAAATCGACCAAAGATTTCACACAGATAAGACAGATAAAGGATGGACAAGGAGTGGTTCTATGGGAACAGGATAAGATCAAGGATCGGTGGAAAGGATATTTCGATAATCTGCTAAACGTAGAGAACCCGAGGGCAGTCTTTGACGATGGAGTGCCAAATGAAGGCTTAACACCAGGAATTATCAGGGAGGAAGTAGAGGTGGCACTGAAAAGAATGAAAACTGGGAAGGCGATGGAATCAGACGGAATTCCAGTGGAGGTCTGGAAGAGTTTGGGAGAAGAGGGGGTCGATATGCTATGGGATCTGATGCAGAAGATATACGTACAAGAGAAAATGCCAGAGGAATGGAGAGACAGTGTCATCGTGCCTATTTTCAAGGAGAAGGGAGACATCCAGGAATGTGGCAATTACAGAGGCATCAAGTTGATGTCGCACACCATGAAGGTTTGGGAAAGGGTAATTGACAGAAGGCTAAGGGAGGAGACAAGCATAGGTGAGGAGCAGTTCGGTTTTATGCCGGGCAGAGGAACAACGGACGCCATATTTGCAGCAAGGCAGTTGATGGAGAAACACTGGGAGATGCAGAAGGAACTGCACATGGTCTTCATTGATTTAGAGAAGGCATACGATAGAGTGCCACGACAGGAGGTTTGGAGGTGTATGCGGGAGCAGGGTGTGCCTGAAAAGTATGTACGACTTGTAAAAGACACATATGAAGACGCAATGACGCAAGTCAAGAGCAGTGTATGACTGACAGGCAAGATCACCGTTAGAGTGGGGCTGCACCAGGGGTCCTCACTGAGTCCTTACCTGTTTGACTTGATTATGGATGTGTTGGGCCGGGGCATCAAAGAACAGCCCCCCTTGTGTATGCTGTTTGCAGACGACATCGTGCTGTGCAGTACCAGAAGAGAGGTGGAAAGGAAGCTCGAGGAATGGAGAAGTGCAATGGAAGATTGAGGACTAAAGATTAGTAGAAAGAAGACGGAATACCTGAGGTGCAACGAAAACATTGACCTAGAGATCCGGTTACAGGGCGAGATAGTGAAGAGAGTGAAGACATTCAAATATCTAGGATCGACATTGGCGGATGATGGAGAATTAGATGCGGAAGTCACTCATAGAGTGCAGAGCGGGTGGAATAACTGGAAGAGAGTATCTGGAGTGCTGTGTGACAGAAGAATGAACGTGAAGATCAAGGGAAAAGTGTACAGGACAGTGGTAAGGCCAGCACTGATGTACGGGGCGGAGACATGGGCGGCAAAGAAGACACAGGAAAAGAAGTTGGATGTCGCAGAAATGCGAATGCTACGATGGATGTGCGGAGCCACAATGATTGACAAGATAAGAAACGAAAGAATCAGAGGGACAACGAAAGTGGGGGAAATATCAAAAAAAGTCCAAGAAAGTAGGTTGAGATGGTATGGACACGTAATGAGAAGAGAGGAGGATTATGTAGGAAGGAGAGCGATGGGAATGAAAGTGCAAGGGAAGAGGAGGAGAGGAAGGCCGAAGAGGAGGTGGTTAGACAGTTTGAGGGCAGATCTCAGGGAGAAAGGACTGTCGGGGGAAGAAGTGCACGACCGAGCGTTATGGAGGCGAATGACATCATCATACATCGACCCCACGTAAAAAGTGGGACAAAGATGAAGAGAAAGAAGAAGAAGAAGAAGAAGAAGAAGAGGACGTGTTCTGAGTTGTTCATTTTTCGCTCGCTTATATATTTTTGCAATTACCTATGACGTACATGTTAACATAGGGGGAAATATGCTAGTGATTTTTTAATTGTACATATACTTTACAATATGTAATATATTAAATTACCTTTTATCTTCATCTTGATCGTGTTGCGGTGCAGAACTCGATCGACCTCCACTGGCACTGCAAAATTAAAACGATTTCAGGCCCTTTTATTGCCATCCTTAGGTCAAATATCCTTTTTTATATTGAGCATATGTGATGTTTTCCTGAACCTGTAACAGTTGCATAATATGAAGCATTACACAATAAACAATGTTATTTACAGCAGTATTTTACAGGGGCAGGATTTTTCGCTACACCGCTATTATTTTTATATCAATTCAACAGTGGCATTACCGGGAACTAACAAAACTATTTGCACGACACCTAGCGAATATGAGCGAGTAACAGTATTGAAAGAAATCGTGAAAAGGAAATTATATCTTCACCCGTTAGAATGACTGGTGCCGGAGATGGCATTGCAGATTTTATTCAGCTAGGCAGTGACCTGGAAAATCAAGAAATTGAGGTAACTGCAGATTTGAAATATTAATAAATGTACCCATTGCAGTTTTATTGTATTTGTCACAAGAAACGTATTGGTGGGCGATAATATGTCATTATTATCGGCTGTCGGTGTCAACATTCGCCTCGGTTCGTATAAATAACGAAGAGTCCTGCATCTATATGCTATTGTGGATCAGCTACAATCCTAAGGTGGCGATATTTTACTTTCTGACCTAACCATGAAAACGACCACCTACAGCCGCCAAACTTCTCCTCACATATCTTCTCCTCACATATCACCTGGGGCTGGAGTGGATGGGATTCCGCCCAAACTACTAGTCTCTTGGAAATTGTAGAACAAATTAGCATACCACTTGCAACAGTTTTCAACTTGTCATTAGAAGAGGGAGTGGTTCTTTTAGAATGGAAAGAAGCAAACATTATACTGTTATTTAAAAAGGTTCCAGAAACCAGTCAGAGAACTACAGACCAGTGAGTTTAATGTCAGTGATTTGCAAATTATTAGAAAGACTAATTTAAGATCACCTAGTGGATTTTCTTGTTAAACCCATCTCAACATGGGTTTCTAAAAGCGAGGTCATGCTTAACAAATATATTATCTTTTTTGGAAGATGTCACTAAGTGGGTAGAAGAGGGATCACCAGTAGATATCATCTACTTAGATTTTCAGAAAGCTTTCGACAAAGTGCCACATCAAAGATTACTGCTTAAACTAAAGGCAATGACATAGGAAATGGTTTAATTAAATGGATAGAAAAATGGCTAATTGACAGAAGACAACGGGTAGTACTAGTAGTTGATGGGGAGGCTTCAAACTGGAAATAATTTTTGAGTGGGGTACCACAGGGATCAGTACTGGGACCTATATTATTCTTAATGTATATCAATGATTTGGACAATGATATAGCAAGCAAGGTGTTGAAATTTGCGGATGATACAAAATTGTTTTGAAGATAGACAGCATTTACAAGATGATCTTGACAGATTGATAAAATTAATGGTCTGAATAATGGCAAATGTTGTTCAATTTTGGGAAATGTAAATGCCTCCATACAGGACAAGGGAACAAAGATGTACAATATACAATGGGAGGTTCTGTACTAAGTACTACTGTAAAAGAAAAGGACTTAGGGTTAACCATTAGTGCTGATATGAAGGTTTCAGAGCAGTGCGGTATTGCTGCTTCAAAGGGAAATCAAATCCTTGGATTAATTAGGCATAACATATTAGGAAAAAGAGCTAATAATACCATTGTACAAAACAATAGTGAGGCCTCATTTAGAATATTGTATACAAGCTAGAAAGAGTACAGATGAGGGCGACTAAATTATACCAACTTAGTTATGAAATTTGCCTAAAAGAATGTGGTTTAACAACACTGGAGACCAGGAGATTGAGAAGAGATCAGATAGAAGTGTTTAAAATAATGAATGGCTATGAAAATATTGATAGAAATATTTTTTCAAAGTTAAGAAAGATATGACTAGAGGACATGAACTTACATTAGCAAAGGGGCAGTGTAGATTAGATATAAGAAAGTTCTCATTTTTATAAAGGACTATAAATGAATGGAACATATTATCTGCTGATTGTGTGGGTGTTTAAAAATAAAATCGACACATACCTTAAAAAGACGGGATACACGTAGATAAAAAGTATTGGACTCTCGATAAGCCAAAAGGCTTCCTTGTCCATATGCCATCTAGAGTTTAATTTTCTGGGTGGCAATCTTGTTAAATACATATATACACACACTACGTTACAAAAAATTACTACAGTCCTACCACGATCAAATTTCGCAAAACAAACTCAACTAAAAGTCAACTTCTACGGCGGCGACTGTCAGTTGCTCCACAGTTACCGTAAAATCGATATTGTGTCGAGCTCCACATAAATTCTGTACAGTGGCACTATCATTACTGTATGCATGCTCGCACACGATATAAATATATATAATATATCGTTAATATATATTCGGGCGCATGAGCGAGTATGTGTGTGTGCATGTGTTAGTTATATTACATGCGCCTCTGAATGGTAGTAACTGCCAGATTTATGGCGCAGAGAAATGCAGTAAATTATTATTATTATTATTATTGGCATTGTTTCTGTTAAAAAATAGCTCGATTAATAAAGATATAATGATTATCATCAGTATGGTTTGCAGGTAATGCCTGTTTTATACTTAAGGTAGCTGGGCTGGCTATCATGTCAGTTGATTTCTTAATTTTTTCTTCATAGAACAATAGTAGGTGTCAGTATGAACGTGTGTACTATTAAAAAAACCAAGGCACAAGTGCCATGTCACCAATCCGTCCTTTAAAAAACTAGTATTTTTAGTATGTCTGTGGAAATTCCCTTTTCAGATTCTTGGAAACTGACGATGTTTCCATAGTGACGATCATGTGTGCGTCAGCCCAGTTCAAACATAAATTCGTTCACCATGAATGCAGATCATATAGTCAGGTTATTCTCATGCCACTATGCTGTTGTATTATAATTACCTAAATGCATCACTCTGTCAAACCATCAAATACTGGCGGTAGTTTTGTTTATTTTCCGATAATGCCCGACCTCCTTCACCAGTTGCAATGACACGTGACTGACCCCAGCAGGTGTCAATCAATCTTGACTACCACAACAAGTTCAACACGTGGCCTTTCATAGCACAATATCATTAGACAATTTGGTGGGAAAACCTTGGGGAAAAATCTCAGTAATAGAAGTGTCTGTCAAATTTTGTTGAAATAAACCACATGCCAGTGAAAAAGTCACAAACAAGCATCTGGAGACACTTATGTTATCAGCAACAACCAGGAAGTATTACTTAATGTAACTTTTTATAAAAACTACAATACTTACAAAGCCATAACTTGGCGTATGAACTCGACTTGTGTTTACCCAAAATTGCACGGGATGGTTTTATGTTTAGTGAAGGGGTCGTGCCAAAAAATGCAGTACAGCTTTTTGCTGTCTTTCAACATTGTAACAAAATGTTTATGAAGCTGTATGCATTTGTTTAAAAAAAAACGTGCGAATGTCAGTAACATATTGTACTTACATCCATATAAATTTTTCTTTTGGGGAGTTTCTCAAAATGAAATAAAATGCCATTTTTGGGTGATTTTTGACATATTTTTTTATTGTCTTTAAACACATTTAAATATCACTAAACAACATAAAAAATCATTTTTTGGGGGGTCTGGAGTATTGTTTAATGTGTTAGGCATTGTCTGAGAACAAATTGTTACTTTATCTTCAAAACATTTATTAATTTGATGTAAATCAAAACAAGCATGTCATAGGCAATCCTACCACCTTAATGTAACAAACAAAATAAGTCTTACGAATGGCCAATAATTGTGTTCCCGTGGGTCAATTCTTTTTCAGTTGATGTTCAACGCACGAGTCAGTGCTCCAACGAATGACACAATTTTTGGGGACATTCAAACTTAGGATGAATCATATATATATATATATATATATGGTCTATTCCCACGAAACATTGACAAATGGTGTTCCTAGAGGGGCAGAAATAAACATGTGTATAAAGTCGTGTTTTCTGTCGTACAAAAAGAAGATATTGAGGTAATCGGAGAATAAAATTGGGCAAGTTAAATCCTCAAATTGAGCATTTTACAGCTAATAGAAATAGCAAGTGTTTAAGTTCTGAAACCATACGTCTGCACTCAAGTCCCTCTACTTGGAAACTGCTACAACTATTTCATCTCACATTTACCTGTGAAATTTCATTTTCAATGTATGTAAAACACATGGTTGACATCCAGTAAGAAATATGTTTCAGACTTCTTTTTTCATTTTAAGGGGGAGTTTTGAAGTATTTTGCACTCTCTCAGACTTGATGTTTTATTAAGGTGACTTTCTGTTACACATTACCACTACAAGGGGAATGCATGTTTTATCTTTAAAATACATTCATGGCAAGATATACACATTGAGCTTTTCAACAGGGTATACCTTATTGACACTGATTTATAACTATCAATTTGTAGACAGTTTAGAATTTGCAGATGTATGGTTTCATATAATATACTTTTTCAGTACAATGGAGTAAATAACTGGCAAGACTACTGGACAACTCTAACTTGTTTTAAGAATGTTTTGGTATATATCCGACAGTCTAAATTGATTATGTAGGTGATTCTGTCCTATTCTTATTATTCTAATTAAGAAAACGCCGGAGACGTACGGTTTCATGTACCTCCTCTTATAATGTGTATTGTGTATTAACTGCCAAAAAGTCATGATGTAAGTATTTAAATTGGTTGTACAAAGGTTACAGATACCAAGCGCTGATGGTACTTCATATACTTTGCAAAAATATTGAGGTGTGGACTAAGAAACTGTCGGAGACATACGGTTTCATGCATGTGTACAGTTTCAGTAGAATATAGTATTTTTTATTATTTGACCACTTTTTAATTAAACTTTGTTTACATACATACCCAAGTGTAAAACTATACCCGTGAGTGTTCCATATATGCTTTTCTCAATCATTCTTATAATTTTTATAATTTTTAATATACTGAACAATAGAACATGAATACAATGTTTTCATAACGTTTTTTATTGAAAGTCTAACCAACCACTTTTGTAATTCGTCGAAAGGTAATTTTAAGAACAATTAATGAAACTTGAACTGAATGATCCCAAAGCACCACCGCTCTCTCATCCTTCTCTTGAACCACCTCTCTGTCATCTCTCTCCTCCACCACCTGTCTCTTGACCCTTTCCACCACCACTTGTGTCTCGCCTCTCCTCCACCACCTGTCTCTCAACCCTTCCCACCACCACATGTCTGTCACCCCTCTCCTCCACCACCTGTCTCTTGACCCTTTCCACCACCACTTGTGTCTCCCCTCTCCTCCACCACCTGTCTCTCGACCCTTCCCACTACCACATGTTTGTCACCCCTCTCCTCCACCACCTGCCTCTACCCTTCCCACCACCACATGTTTGTCACCCCTCTCCTCCACCACCTGCCTCTACCCTTTCCACCACCACTTGTGTCTCCCCTCTCCTCCACCACCTGTCTCTTGACCATTTCCACCACCACTTGTGTCTCCCCTCTCCTCCACCACCTGTCTCTCTACCCTTTCCACCACCACTTGTGTCTCCCCTCTCCTCCACCACCACTTGTGTCTCCCCTCTCCTCCACCACCTGTCTCTCGACCCTTTCCACCACCACCTATATGTCATCCATCTCCTCCTCCCCCTCTCCAATGCCAGTTGCATGCTCCCCAAACCAGAACATGTTGGATGGAACACTCCGCCCTTCGTGTAGCAGACTATCAGCAGTCCTTGAAGCTGGAACTTGGAAGTACTGCAGATTTTCACGACTGGGCCCGGGACCACAACAGCATGGGTAGACAGTATGCCATGGACTTCTGGAACATTCCATGTTTAGATTTCAACCTTGCAGTCCTGGATGACTTCAAGGGTTATCTTCAGGAGGGTCATGGTCGTGTCACTAGCACGAATTTGCGTGGCAGAACTCTTAGGTCGTGGTGATTACTCTTCTACCCTTCACCAGCTTGTCAGTCTTCCTTTTCATGCCACCACCCATTCCGTCACATGGGCATTCCCCATGGCCAGCCTCCAGCCAGGTCCACGAAGCTCTAAGACCGAACAGTGATGGAAATTTTGCTGCTAGGGCACATAATGTGCGGTTCCGGTATGGCGACGTTGGTGAGTCTGTGGTAAAGTGCAGAGTTGACAGTTCCAGGAGGATTTCCTTTACTTCCTTCATCAGCGCTTTGATGAAAGCAAAAGTTGTCGACACAGTGTGAGCAGTGACCCTTGTAATCCCCACGTAGCTCTTGGCACAAAGCTTGCAGTCCTGCTTGAAGTGTACCACCATTGGGTGTATGGTCACCTGGGACTTTACATAGTACACTTATTTCGTCCTGGTATCTGCACACCCAATTTTCATCTTTTCCGCCATGGACTGCTTCAAGATGATGCGGGTCTGGTGATATTGGATGGTCACCCAGTGACAGTGCTCACTGAACTTGGCCATGCCGGATATGAGTTGGTCTGTAAAGTCTTTATTACTTTGTACAACTAGGATCAGTTTCACCTTCTTGAAGACTCTGCCCTTGTGTTCAACATATTGGGCTTGCCATGTTCGGTACCGTACTTCTCTTTTCGCTTGGCATCATCTGATTCTCAAAAATAACGATAAATGGGGTGACTGGACCAATGCATCAACTGGCAGTTAGAGCCGACATACGGTTTCGGGAGACGTACGGTTGCAAAGACCCTTAAAAGCAAAATGTATCTACAAATTACAATTTTGTCATATAGTCACCTTGTTATATGTTATTTATGACCAATTAATATTTCTTGCTAATCTACAAATCTCTACTTACAATTCGTATTCAAACTTGCGATGTATGGTTTCATGAAAAACTTCCCCAAATCGGTTTCATCGCTCAACACAATTTATTAGCCAACACTTTTGGTTTAAAACAGCACAGGACCTATGTATCCAGCTGTGGCATCAAGTTGAGTGTGAAATCTGTGTTATTTAGTGAACGGTTGTACTGCATTTTCCTATATGAATGACTGAAGGTGGACGGTTTCAGAAAATGTCCCCAACATGAAAATAATCAGGAGAAATCAAGGTTGTGACCTGAAGTTTAAATTTTTTGATCAGTAATGCCCGAGACATCGACCTTCATAGCCAAACATTAACTGTTTACCTTGCATATGTTGTTCGAATAATACAATGCGTTTTAAAGTACTGATGACATATATTTCACAAAAATAGAGCAGAAATTACAAATTTTTTTGACCGTTCTCAGAGATTCCATGGTACATATACAAAAGTAGGGTTCCCCAGAAAGCCCCAACGAAGACGCATGCGTACAGCATCATTCCAGCCTTCCAACTAGTGTATTAAATGGGTTATAGCCCTGGAACCTGTTTGTCAACGTTTCGTGGGAATAGACCATATATATATATATATATTCATTTATGTGAACATTTTGTTAGATTGTGCAGTTTGCTAGAAAAATCTTTGCTAGGAAAGTCATTTCCGTAAATTAGTTAATGTGGCAATCTCAACTAAGAAAACGCATTCCTCATTTCCAGCTATTTTTGTGTCACCATTAAAAGTGCAGGTTTGGAATAAATTATGCACAATTTGCTGCCACTCTGTATGTAAAAGGAAGCTACTTGTGATGCATCGATTGGTGGTGAACACGGCAATTCGACGTAACTGCCACAAAATTACGACGAGCTTAATTCGAAGATGAATTTTATTTTTAAGCGGTTCTTCCCACAATAAAAAGCACTAAGATATTAGTATTATTTTAGAATGCGACCAAACCGTTAAAAATTTTGCATTTTTCTATCACCATATTTCATTATCATTTATTCATTATGCTTATCAAGTATATGAATGTCCAAACAAGTATTAATATATTAATACATATCTGATGGTAGCATTATATTTCATTAATACAATAATTTGTATTAATTTTCTTACCAAAAGCCCGTATATATTAATGACATTATATATCGCGCGCGAACATGCGTACAGTAATGATAGCGCCATTGTACGGAATTCTGTGAAGCTCGACACATTATCGATTTTACGGTAACCGCGGAGCAACGGATAGTTGCCGCCGTAGAAGTCAAGTTTTACTGTTTTGCGAAATTTGATCATGGTAGGAATGTAAAATTATTTTTTTGTAAAGCAGTGTGTGTATATGTATGTAAGATATGTGAGGAGAAGTTTGGCGGCTGTAGGTGGTCGTTTTCATGGTTAGGTCAGAAAGTAAAATATTGCCGCAGTAACAGCACTTGAAGTTGACTACAGTCTGTAGTTGTGTGTTGCAGAGCGTAGTTCTAATGTAGTTGTTTCCAGCACTCGGCAGCATTCTTTAACTGACTAGTCTGTACCTATATTATTGTTAGAATGTTATGGTCTTATAAGGTCTCATTTAACTACTGTGTTGCAAATATTGCACAAATAAATGTTGTTTGAAACGTTAGCGACACCATAAAACTAATATTTAGATGCAGATAGATAACATTGTGATATTTTAGCTATTTCACAGAATGTATTATTTTTCAAAGTTAATTTTTAAATAAAATATTTCTTTTCTAAACAGAGATGGGCTTCTTTAGCCAGTACGCCATTGTTAAACAGAAAGTACATGGAAGATGCGTCATTTGAAACATAATTTTTTCTTAAATGGAAAATACATCGTTTGAAGTGGAATTTGTCTTTTTTTTAAACAGAAAATAATGTCGTTTGAAATGGATGTTGCCTTTTTCTTAAACAGAATTTTCAAATGGAATTGATACAGAATTGCCCTTTTTTTTAACGAAAAATCAATGTTCCTAAACATAGTCTTGCAAGTTGCAAAGCACCCACCGAAATAGCTGAATGCTTTGTACCCATTCCATCAAAGAAAAGAGAAAAGTGATGATTATGTGGAAGAAAGAGAAAAGCTGTGCATGTGAAATGCTAGATTTAAGGGAAGGACAAGTTCAGTTCTGTGAAATAAACAGTATGAATTAATGTTGCAAGCTGAAAGTTTGAAATTTAAATGTTTACATCTCAACTTGTACCAATTTTAATATATGCAAGTTGGTTGCCTAAATAAATGGGAATTTAGCATTTGTTGAAAAAGTGTATATGTGATAGTATATTTGTAACCACTTTTGAAACAGAATCAATGTAATAATAAATTTTGAAAGTATGCCTTTGAGGAATGTGTTTCCACAAGATGGCGCTATAGCAGACATTTTGAAACATTTCCAAAGGAATTTTGATACAGAATGTGTTTATTATACTCTCCTGCATGCATAATCTATTAATTAGTAATACTGGTTTGGGCAGGCTTACTATGGTGAATGGTGTAGAACTGGAGAAAGATGCACAAAAGCCACATACAATAAGGTTTACTAAAACACAAAGAAACATGATTATGCAATGACATTTACATGAAAAGGCTGTCAAATACATTACATAAAATGTACGTTTTTATCTGAGTAAAACTGGGACTTTTTATGGCAGTACATTTTGAATATCCTGATCCTTGGCTTTATTTATTGCTTTTAATTTAAAAAAAATATTTTCTATCAGAGAAGATTATGGAGTTCTGACGTCTAAGTTTTAACTGATATTTTTGAAGTAATTTCAGAAACCGTGCAGCTCTGATATACACCTGATACTGTCACCTAGTGACTACATTGACATATTATTGACAACTTTTGTTTTGCATTTCAGTCACCAGGTGGCATTGCTACACCACAGCTGTATGGTCAGCTGCTAGCAATATATCTCCTGCAGAATGATTTGTAAGTATGTTTGGTTGTGAGCCAGCATGGACAAGAATGTCTTTGGCTTATCGAGAATCCAACAGTTTTTATCTATGTATATTATATAACCTGCTGTCCATATAGTAAGGCTGAAATACTATATAAGTAAGATAGTTGTCAGTTATGATTTATTATTTAAACATACCCACATTTCTAGCATTCATACGATATGAATTAATCTATTATTTGTTCTGTTCATTTACCATTCTCTGTGAGAATGAATACTTTCTGATATCCAAACAGATATCCAGATATTTAGTAAAAAATTATAATAATATGAATGAAATAAAAAATATACATTTATTGAATTTCTTCCAAATGCAACGTGTGACATTACAAGTAAATGTGCCATGTGGCCATCACACAGAATATTTGAAAGTGGTTTTGAAAATATATATTCACATTATATTATCAATCAATTTAAAAACTGTTTTATTTTCAGACCTAATGCAAAATTTCTGTGGAAAAGGATTCCACAAGCAGTAAAGTCGGTAAGTTGTGCAAAAACCTTGGTATTGTGTGTGTATATGTATACAGAGATTGCATAAATTAAATAAAAATTGACTTTGGAACTTGTTCAACTACTGTGAACTCCATGGATGGGTGCCACTTACCTGAGCAGTAGATTTAAACTTATTTAACATTACAGGCATGAATACAATGACCAGAGCACACGTCCAACATTTCAGTATATCGAGGGTTCATTTCACTAACATTCTATAGAGCTCATGAGCCCAATTTTGCACTTTAGAATTGATTTTGTTTCTAAAATTTAACAACGGATTTAATGATGGATTTTCCTTTTGAGCAATTTTCTTAGTGCTGTAGGCCTCAAAGGAGACAATGACATTGTTGTGCAGGAGAATGCTGAGTTATCACTGATCTGGGCCCTTGGACAGAAGATGTGGCAGAGAGACCTCCCAGCCACATACGAGGCTCTCCGTAAAGACTGGTCAGACAACGTCAAGTCAATTATGGCAGCCATCCAGGGTAGGTCTTCCCATCAGAGATGGAGTAATCAGACATAAGACAACATTATCTTCATTGCTTCTTTACAGAAGTATTCTTTTTACAGCAGGCTCACATTAAGTGTAGGAGACAGTAATACTGCGACGTGAACCAATGAAGATAAATGTGTGCCAATACACAGATATCACATATTAAGATAGCATTTCAGAGAGATGATGTTGGTGAACAAGTGGTGGGTGGGTGGACGGACGGACGGATGGATGGATGGATGAGATATGAGGGTGTATTAAACAAGCAGGAATGCAAGCATACCCATATTCAGACTGCAAATACTGGCTGGTATCATAAGTGTAAGGAATCAATGACTGACTGTTGTAATAGTGTGCAGTCATTGGCAGTTATTTTGTAATGTTACTCAACAAGGTAATCATACTCAGATTACACTGCTATGGTAACCCGTAATCATGATTACAGCCCGTTTTACAACTGTAGTGTGTATATTTATGTTGGCCGGGTTCCAATGACAATGCAAACAGTCAGACAAGGGTCAGTTCCAATAGAACAACCTCATCTATTTGCATCTGTTGAAGCTGCTTCCTCCGGTTATTTGGCCATCGCGAATCCGGTTCTTTTAGTCCATATGTGTAATATGTGAATAGTTTAAATAATGTGCAGTTTGTTTAATTAAAAATGCATGCTTTTTATCATCTGAAGAAATTATTTTGGTAGTTACATCTGGTAGTTTGCAAAAGCCAATTGCCCTGCCGACGTTTAACACCAAACTGTTGAAAATATGTAATGAAATGTAATGCAAGATTTACACAATCTGTGTAATAAATACATCTATGCATTTGTATTTTCAGAGGCAACTCGGAATCGAGTTTTTTTGTTGGTGGCACGAGCATATTCGTACATAAGGGCAGAGGAACTGGCATCATTTCTGGGAATGTCTTTGAATGAGGCGGTGATTGGTGAGTATAGTATGACATGTAGTGTTGCCAGTGCAGTTATCTCAAGCCAAGAGTGGTCATTGTTAGCAGGAAGTTTGTTGAAACAGCTGTACTTTGTCCCACTTTTGGTCTTGATCGATTGATCCATGCCAATCATCAAAGGTTAGTCCCAGAACTTTTTCCGCATATCTCAACAATGGGTGTGTTTATTATTTTTATGTTATTACATACAATTTGAATGGTTCATGGCATAACATTCACATCATGGACACTGTTTTAGGCTTATTAAAGCCCCTGAATCCAATATCCCAGTGGTCTTTCTCCGGTGTGGCACACCAGATTTAACAGTGAAGAGTATCACACTGTCGCAAATGCGTAAAGTCTATTGTAATCATTATATACGATTTGATGTGGCTATTAAAATTGTTAGTGTAACAAGTAAAAAAGCAGGTTAACAAATTTCTAAGGAATTGTTCGTCTTTGGTGAACATAATCCGAGAAAGCTGGTTTCGTTTCCGGCAATTTCCCGCAAACCGGCTCATTGACCAATGGTGACAGATCCCAACTCACAGCGATGGCGAGCAAGAGAGGTCGACATCGTTCTTTGACATATTCTGAACGTAAAAGAAAGAGATCTTGTCTAGAAAATGGAAAACGGGAAATTCCAATTTAGAATTCCCGGCCACCAAACTGAGTGTGGGCAACTATATTTGACGAACGTTTCGTACTTCCACAGAGTACTTTTTAGCCGTTCATTATTAATTATTTTATCAAAAATTTGTAAGTGAACAGTCATAATTATTGCAATTAATTATTCATAACACCTTATACTAAAAAGATTGCCATATGTCACAGAAGTAATCTAAGCAATGTTTGTGCAAAACTAACTATTTTTGCAGAGCATATCTAATGAATTGACCAATGGGATATCGGATTCATGGGCTGTAAATGCAACTTAATCATGGAGCATACCTTCAAAACATTCTAGTATTAAGAAAGTTATATTAGTAAATATTAATAAATAAAGAAGAAAGTTGGAAAAATATGGAAATCAAGTTTCAAGTCGTTATCATTGTTCACAGTGTTTTTAATGCAGTGTCTGAAGCAATCTTGATTTACCTACCATAAGCAAGGACACCTACTAAAGTATGCAGACAAATAGAGAATTATACCTGGAAACACTTGAGATCTTTGAGATGTTTAATTGGAGGCAAACCCGTTTGCAGGCCACCATTCCAGGTGTAAAGAAATAGTAAAATCAGATGTGGGCCGATCCTCTTCATGGCTGTCTGAGGAACCGTTAATGGCTATTATATTCAACGCAACATTTAGAGCGAGGTCATCTGTTCTATTACCCAGAATGTGGTCATTATTAGCAGGAAGTCTGCAGAATCTATGCGCAGTCAGAAGTGTGGCAACCATCCAACTTGAAAGGTACTTGCAGGAGAGAATGCCTGCCACCAGAATAAGTGCACATAGCCCCTCTTTTTCAAACTGAATATATTGTTATCTTGCTGTTCCATTTACAGCTGCTGTTTCCCATGAGTGGACAGCTGACTCGAACACAGGAATGATCACACCAAAGACACATGGTCAGTTCTGGTTCCGTTCATTGTCGACATATAGATTATTTTCCAGGAAGCAATCACTCTTTCTGGATTCAGAATATATTCAAGGTGGCATGGCATGCAGAGTGCGAAATACCTCTGTGGCGATGTCTCGGAATTCCCTGTCCAACTTGATTCTTACACATCCACCAATGTACATGTGGAACTGCTTCTATTCGTTGTTTTTCTGCAATGCTAAGCTTTGAAAGACAGTTGTTGCAATAAATATGTATTTTATTGTTACATATAATAATTATTTAACTGCTGAAATGCAATGATTGCTCACTATTAGTAATAAGGATTCTTGATACAGTATATAAGGAAAATCAACTTTGAAATTCCTCCCTCGTTTCTTATACAAGTTATAATAAGCATTCGTTGTTTCCGATTTGTTGAATGTCTGAGATTGTTGAACGTTTGTTTTTTAGAATCACCCCCCGAGCCACCGATTCCAAGTGAACAGCAACTTTCTCGCCTCACAGACTTTGTAGCTTTCCTAGAGAACTGACAACAGATGAGTCGGCTCAGACAAATTTCATTAATGCATCTCCTATGACTTTTCCCGTTTCCCATGTTAATGTGCCAGTGGACTGTTTCATTTAAAAATTAGCTCAAAAGAAAATCTATCATTACACAGAATCTGTTGTTAAAATTAAAGGAACTTTATCAAAATATGGAAAGCCATCGCCATATTGCTGGGGACACTACTTCTATGACACACCAGTGAAAGTGGCATGTCCTGGTATTGACAGTTCTCAGAGTATACATCACTGTTATGGAGCAACATCCATTTTATACAGTAAAACCAGGCTTGTGAGCTCATGAGAATGTTAGTGAAACAATCCCTTAATGTATTTAAATGTTGAATCTGTGTATGTCGTAACCCTGGATGCTGGTATTCTGTTGACTGGTGCTCTGGTGAATAAATGTTATCTTCAACTTTACATGATATGTGCAGACAAACAACATCATATTGATTTCCTGTATAAAATATGGAATTTTGGAAAGACTATGGTCTCATTCCGGTTTAACGCAAATATGTTTCAAATGTAACAATTGTGATAAAGAACAAGAACATGTTCTCTTGGGTTCATCACAAAGGTATAAATACAAGTGACAAAAGACATACGTACAGCGACCGAAATGCAAATAGTTTCGATGCTAGACAGATTTTCAACGTCGTGTAGCTGATTTGATTTGATATAGACATGTTACGATATATCTGGCCAACGTGTGGAACAATGGTTGTCTGTGCGTGTGATTAGGTAAATGTTTCTAATACTGTCACATCTGTCCACTGGAAAACCTGTGAAAATATCTGCTGTAAAAGTGCTCCAAATGCTACTTCATATCACATCATGTTGAATGTACATATATCACGTATATAGAGCTTGTCTTGCTGGGGATTTTGTAAAGCATTACTTAAATGACAACATTTTGTAAATGTTTGTAATGTGTTAAACATACAGCAGAGCAAACTAGGTGGGACATTGTGGTCTAAGCACACTGGTGTAGACCGAAGCTTGTTGCCACAGGTAACGTGTACTGTGAATGAAGGTGGTTAGAAAACAATAAAGTAAGTATTCATATATGTGTGTGAATATTTTCCTGTAATTCCATCTGTGGTGTTTACTTACCAGGCCCTTTTGTGTAATCAACCAGCAAATTTGTATTCATAGCTTCTGTAAAAAAAGTATTTGATCATCCAGTCCTAATTAACATTAGAACTAAGGCTTTCTCTGCTGCTGTGCTGATTCTCTTCTATTAAAATATTGCACAATTCTGCCATCATTTGAAAACTTGCCTTTATAACCTTGCTTATTCACCTTAGTTCCCTGGCGTATCCATCTGTTGATAACTTCAATACTGAATTATTGATTTTGAGATTGACTACCGTAAAGTGTGTCTGAGCTTGGTTTCCAATTGTTTAGGCATGAAAGAAATTACCTTATTTTTATTTTACTGTCTAATGCCTTGCAACTGGAGCCATGGCCACGTGGTATGGCGACACATACTCGCCGTTGGTCAAGCAAAAGGGCTCGAGTTCGAGTCCGCCTCCACCAATTTTGAAACTTGAGCAGTTTCCCACTTTGCCTGTGTGTTTGTGCATGCGTGTGTGCGTGCGTGTGTCTCAGTGAGTGAGTGAGTGAGTGAGTGAGTGAGTGAGTGAGTGAGTGAGTGAGTGCGTGCATACGTGTGTGTTTTAAACCTTTAATGATGTAATGACAAGCATGTGCCATGTGGAAATAATTAATACGTTGTTGTCTGTTACACACAGTGGCTTAAAAGGGACAACTTTGTAATCCCCATTGTGGCTAGCATTGTGCAGTGTTTCATGTACCCATGGATATCAGGAAGATTGGATATATGGAACACTGTGGCCACATCACAACATGTTCCTTTCACCGAGAGTCCACAGTACATTATAACCTGGCTATCAGAAACCTACTGCACTACTGTGCCATTCAATAACACATCTTATGTGCCTGTATATGCAGCCACATGTTCTGCATTAAACTCATTTGTTTACTCTTGCCACTGGTGGCATTCCATTTATTCAATCTATTCAACAGGACTTTGTGGTGGTTTCCTATAAACAATTAACCAAGTTAATAATATGCTAGCGTTGCCTCACGTTCAACTTGTCAACAAAGAGCTAGAGATTAGGGATTGCTTATCCAATGTGGTCAGTTCAGGGGGGTTGGTACAATTTGTACTTTGTTGACTGCTTGCTTTGCTTTGTTATACATCCTGTGCTATACAAATGACAGCAGCTGCACTGACTCCACATTTACCTCAGAGAGTCCTGTGTCCATGGCTGGTGCAGGAATGTTCTTTTTTACAGATGTTAGTGGGGATCCTTTTCTTACACTGATGTAGGCACCATGTAAGCATATAGAAGGTACAAAACTACGTCATCCAGTGTCTCGTCGAAAAGGCACATATTTCCAAATCCTATATACACGCGCACGCACTCATACACACACACACATACACACACGATTGTGCTGCAAGTCAAGTCGGCAAGTTGTACTCATCTTTATAGAGTACCACCGAATGTATACATTTATTACAGCTGTGCGTGTGTAAGGATCAGACAAGTTTCACCATACGCAGGTTAAACGGTTAATCTGGTTAAATTAAAATGGCTAATTGATCCTAACAGTAACAGTCCTAAATTGGAGGAGGTTACGTCAACGGTCAACTTAGCCTTACTTCACTTGACAATGGTGAGCAGCATATCTCATATCAAGTCAATTAGGTTGTGTATTTTGTTGAGTGTAATCCTATGGCTGTTATATTTGAATTACAGTGTTTACAAAATTACCGTTTACAAAGTGTAACATAATAAACCAAAAAGCAAGTATTTCAATATTAATAATTATTATTTAATCACGTTCCGTTTGTATTTGAAATCCGTAATGGTTTACCGTTTAACAGTACGTTTATTTATAGCAACACAGTAAGTTGAACTTCGTTCTTTTGAACACAAAGTTCTTGGCCTTTCGGAGACCGCGCCGCGGTCTTTGATCTGTTGCTTTCTCATACGCGATCTCTCAAGCGTGACGTCACGCGTACCTGCTCGATCACCAAGCAACCGCGAAACAACATGGCGCTTGGCGTACGCCTGTTCGTTGTCGATTAATTGTGCGGCTAGTTAGCTCTGTGGGCGTATGCGATAACGTTTGATAGGCGTCTATTGATTTGACGATAAATTTGCGGAATTCGACACGCCCGGTGAATTGGAGGGCCGTACTTGCGAGAGTTGTGTGAACTTCGACAGTCGATTGATTGAGAATGTATAGGAGAATGAGCACTTTGAAAAGTTCGTCGGCGTTTAACTTTGGGAAAGTTTGGTGAGCCTGTGTCGGTAGTGTATCGTCGTCGACATGAGCGGGGCGGCAGTGAACCTGTCGCGGCTGTCGCGAGGCATTGGCGAGGTGAAGACTAACGGACATGAGCGAGTGAATGTTGTTCTCGAACCAGAGGTGAGATACCGGGAATTTAGGCTTAGCAGTTGGTCTCGCTCGTATATACGTACCTGCGCGCGCACGCACGCACGCACACACTCACTCACCCCCTCCCCCCAACACACCCTGCCTAGGTATACCCAATGAAAGCTTATTAGTTATTGTTTTTTGATATAAGTTAAACAGACACAACATAGACCTGTAAAAATAACATAAATTATAATGTTACAATAATAATTGGCCTAATAGTAATAGTTATGTGGGACGAGAGTTCAGTAAACATTCAATTAGTCAGTAAAGTAAGTAAGTGGATCATGGTGTGTGATGGTGGTGTCTTACTTCATTCTCCTCAACTCAGAAAACTCACTTCACTGATTTAACTGTTAAGCCTTTTCACTTATGACAAAGGCAAAGCACAGGCCATCAATGACGTGTCCCTTTACATCATGCTTGTTCTCTCTCTCTCTCTCTCTCTCTCTCTCTCTCTCTCTCTCTCTCTCTCTCTCTCTCTCTCTCTCTCTCTCTCTCTCTCTCTCTCCTTCTCTCTCTCT